>PVIR01026304.1:0-24054 GCA_004026965.1 Petromus typicus | reverse complement strand
ATATATACTACACTAAAAATGGAGAACACATTATTCAGTCACATAAATCTGACATCTAGAAATATTAATATTATTATCCTAGTTAGATCATAACATAATTATTCAAACTTGTATTCACTTGATATCCAGTAAATTATATTTATGATGGGATGTTCTAGAAATTCATTCACAGTTAAATTTGCTGTTATATAAACATTCACCTTACATATATTCTTAAATATTTTTCATTTTACTCATGAATTTCTAAATTAGATGTAAATAATATGAAAATATTTATTTGCTTATATTTTGTCGCAGTTATACAAGGACTGACAGTAATGATCAGAATGTGTCTGACTTGAATATGTTTTATTTTACATAGTTTTGCTTAATAAACAGGACTAACAAAATCTGACATTGATTCACTGTTTATGGATTTTCACAAAGAAGATAAGAGTTATGTAATTAAGAGAGTAGAAAGGAGTTAATAAAACTAAAGTAATTCATAAACTCTTCATAATGAGCTTTGCTGATTTTTTAAAAATCACTTTCATATATTTTAATAAGCACAACTACTAAAATTGAATTCACGGCAAAGAGAAGAGTATTGTGAAACATTTAGAGCATGGCATTCAAGTATAGTTTTGATATGTGTGGTTCAAAATAATGTGTATATGGTGCTGGGAAACAAAGCTCTTGGAGACCAGAATAGACAGGAAAAATACGTGGCTAGATTAACTAGACTCCGCTAATGACCTTAACTCTTTACTACTTTGTCAATCTTTTTTTCCTCTATAGTTTCCAGTTTGCTCCCACTGTGTCCATCCCTAGGCACTGATTCTGTACCTAGGTGCAGTTTGCAACTTGCTTTGGTTAATATGGCCCAACACTACAATGCCTTAACCAGCATTTGCCACCTGGGACTCACCAATTTTTTTAACTCTCTCCCATTCCTTGAAAGGAGCAAACATGAGGGAAGCTGATAGTTCCAAAAGAGAGACAACTCTTATCAAAAACAGAGAAGTATTAGCTAATGTGTCCTAGGAAATTCAGTCTTGAGAAGACACATATCAGGAACCACTGATACTTGAGTGAGTGATTTCAACAGAAATGGAGCGCACTGTAGCAAAAATCTATGTATTGATAACATAATAGGCAATGAGGAGTGGTAGATTCATAGCACAGGACATTTGGAATAGTCTGTTACTTGCTAGCAGTGAAATGTTTCAGACAGAACATTTTGTGTAATCAAAATGAACAGTCTTTATATTCCATATTATGGCATTATATGATTGATTTTCATTGGTTTCTTTCTTCAGAATGATGCATTTTTCTTTGAAATAGACTACATGGATATATGCGGTCAAGCTAGTATAAGAAGGAAGTCTTCAAAGTTATGAAAGATTTTGGAAATATTTACTATGAATATGTTGTAAGAACCCAGAAAACATACAGTGAAGAGTGAAAAACAAAGAATATCCATTATTTTTCTAAGCTTTGACAATCTGTAATTAAAAATGATTGAAAAGATAAATAAATATAGTGGAATATCATGTACATTGTAAAGATGGGTAGAACATTCAATAAAAATATAATATTCAGCAAAGTATCCCATAAATTCATTGAAAAAAAGATGTTACAAGTGAGAAAACATACTTGTTTTCTGAGTATTTGGAATAATCAAGGAATAGTAGGAGAGTACTTCACTTTGAAGCCAAATTTTCTACGCAGGCAACTAAAGATTTCTGTTGAAGCTAAAACTTTCTTCTGAATATCAGACTAAAATATTCTTTCTTGGTTTGCTGTTGAGCTTATTAAACAGGCTTTTTAAACTTTCTATGTCACATTCCCCAGGCTTCTCATCTAAAATGTAAAGCACCACCTTCTGGTTACCACTATGAAAGAACACCTCAAAGCAAATTATATTAAAATAGTTATTTTGTTAAATTCACAAATATTCTGGGTCAGAAATTTGAACAGGGAGAAACAGGAATATTTTATCAAAACCTGTGGGGATTTGAAGGTTGGAAAGAAAATTTCTGGCAGTATTATTAACAGTATCAACACACATATGCCTAGTCATCAGCTGGAGTCATAGGTGGAATTTATAAGAACAGGTTACTTTTTTACACGTTTTTAACTTTTTTTTTTTTTTTTTTTTTTTTGAGACAGGGTCTTGCTTTGTAGTTCAGGCTTGCCCTGAGCTCAGCCTCAAACTCACATCACAGCAATCCTCCTGCCTCTGCCTCCTGAGTGCTGGGATTACAGTCGTGAGCCACCACTCCTGGCACTGTGGTGTGTGGTACTGGTTGCTGCTGGGGTGAGTCTCCACACCCAGTATTGTATGTGATTAACCGGGAATCGAACCCTGGTCCTTGCACTTGCAAGACAGGTGCCGGAATCACTGAGCTAAATCCCTAGCCCACATTTTTAAAATTCTTGCAGCATGAAACTGTGGAATAATCAGAGTTCTTATGTAGGCGTAGAAAATTTCAAAAACTTGTGCACAGATGGATAAGTGAGATACTTCCAGTGCATCCACTCATAACATTGCACCTTTGATTCCAGAAGGTTGCAGGTGCTGTTGTCACGCAAATACATTGAAGAAAGACACCACACAGGCCTCTGGCACCACTTCTGTGTTTACCAAAGAGGATGGAATTAGAACATATTCAGGAACACATAATTTCCCAAGAGTTAATAAAATCAATTAAATAATGATTAACAGTGAAAATATTATGATCATTTTTGATATGGCTTATTTGATCATTTTAGAGGTTAAATATTCTAACATTTATTTTCTACCTCACAGAAAGTGAAGACAAAGAACAATACCAGTTCTAATGTTTGAAAATCTACATACTAATGATATGTAACATATTTAAGAAAAATAAATCACTAAAAATTATAAGGATTTATTAATAAAATTAATTACAGGGATATATTAGATAGCAATAGACTAATCAAATTATATTCTAATATTCAAGTTTTTCAGTATTAGAAATATGTATGGGCAAAAATTACACTTGATGTTTTGAATTGGAAATTAATTGAACAATAGAAATGATGAAGTAGCATTTAATGGTTCAAATGTGCATTACTGATACATAAACTTTTACATCAACTTTAATGTAAGTATCACAGAAGTTTATGTTAATATGACTTGATTAAGGTATTATTATATACACTAAGATTTTATAGATTTGAAATATCAGATAGTAAATTATTTAAGATTAACAACTCGGAGGCAACCCATTTTCAGATACCTTCTGTCTGTTATATGCAAGCTTTCTTTATCTCAATAAGTTCTTCCTATTCTTTGAAAATACCACTAGTAGATTTTCATCTAGAAAACAGTACCCAAGTTTATAAAGAAAAATATTCCTAAAGAATCTCAAAGTGTTAAAATGGAAAATGGGGATTTACAATGAAATATGCACATAATAAACAAGATCTTATTTATGGGTCAGAATACAGCAAGATGCATTATTTGGAATTCTATAATTGTCATCTATTGGCAAAAACTTTTTAAAACAATAACTATATGATTGATTTTAATATAAAGAAACCTGTAAAAATAACTTTTAGTATCTGTTATCAATGAAACATAATAAGTGAAGGACTAAAATGCAAATAAACATAGAAGAATAATTAATAAATGATGATGAATTGTCAAGATGGAATACAAAGGAGTAATGTATAGGAAAAAAATCCACAAGTTGTAGTTTTGCTTGAATACAGAAAACAAAATACACATAGTGCAGGATTTCAGCATTCTTGGTAAGGAAATGCCTTTTTGAAGAAGGATGGCAAATACAGAGATGATAAAATCAGCTGATTAGATTTGATCACAAGTAAAATAATGAAACAAATTGAAGGTAATAATATGTCATGAAAATGTTACATAGTTTAACTTTAAAAGCAAAAAGATTAGCACATTGTAGCTCTTTAAAACTAAAAGTACACGGCCAGGGATTTAGTTCAGTGGTTCCAGTACCTGCCTTGCAAGTTCAAGGTACCGGGTTCGATCCCCAGTAACCACATGTGACAATGCCAGGGGTTGTAGCCCACATCTGTAATCCTAGCACTTGGGAGGCCGAATGAATGGTGCTTGTATGCCAAAGTCTTAAAGTATGTATGAAATTAGAGGCTTTCTAGTATACATCCAGTGCAAGAGGAAAAATAATAAAAATTAAGTGCTGTGAGTTTCAGGCTTGTCTGGGTTATATAATGAGCTCAGGATCAGTCTGAACAACAAAGTGAAGCCTTGTGCCAAATAAATAAATACATAAATAAATAAAAGTATAGATTCTATTTGGCTGTAATTCCCTTTCTAGGTATCTCCCCAAAAGAGTTAAAAATATAATACCACAGGGATATATGTATACTCATATTAATAGTAGCACAATTTGTAATAGGTAAAGCTTGGAAAGAGCCTAAATATGCATTAACAGGTGAGTGGGTAAAAATGATATATTTTTTTAAATACAATAGAGTACTACAGTGCCATAAAGAATGACAAACTAGACATTTATAGATAAATAGGTAAACCATGGGATCATAATTTCAAGTTAAATAAATTGGATGCACACATTTAAATATCAACTTATTTTTCTTGAATGAAAAAATAAGAAAATAAGAAATAAACTGCATAACAGATATTAGGAAATTTAAAAAAATGCTCAGAAGGAAAGGAGAACAAGGAAGGAATGCAAAAGGGAAAAGAAAAAGAGAATAAAAGAAAATGAAAACAAAGCTTTTATAAATAAAGAGGTCAAGAAAGGTTGAAGGAGAAAAGAAAAATGAGGAAAAAAGAAAAATCAAGTTATATTCTATACAGCTATTAATTCTCTATGATGAGTGTGAATATTATATATGTCAAGTATTAGTAAAATTAATTAGAAATAAATAAATACTAAAAATGAGATTATAGAGTTGTGGAAAATATAGGAGTCAATGCAGTGTTTATAGAAAAGTATCACTTGAATAAGTCGGTAGTAGTGAAAGTGGTCAGTCTTTTTAATGACAATGCAATGTCACATTTCCTCAAAAGGAGGCAAAAGCAAGTGTCATGGAGAGGTTTCTAATTAAGTTACACTGAAGGAAATGAAAAAAGATTCCACTGAGTTCTGTCAGTGATTGTGAAAGTTGTCGTTCACAATAACCCTCCTCTCTTTTGCCTCTCTTAGACAATAAAGTTACCAAAGGTAAGTGCAAATTAACTTCTTAGTCTTTTTATTTTGCATTTTATTTTTTGTTTTACATTGCGTTGCAATAATGTAATTATTTTAAAAGAATATTTTTGGCTTGTATTGTTAATCATTTAAGTTTCAATTTCTTATAAAGAAATGAGCTTTGATATAGAAGTGCTTTGGATTACATACATATTTCATGAATGAATTGTGCTTGTACACCAAAATCTTAATGTATATATGAAATTAGAAACTTTCTCATATACATCCAGTGCAAGAGGAAAAATAATAAAAATTAATAATACAGAAATATAATTGAATAAAAATTTATATTTTCTGGATATTTTCTTAACAATTAAACTTATTTTAATGGAATAATTAATACTTAGTTTAATATAAAGGAAAAAAGTGCAAATAAAAATAGCATAAAACAGAACATATAGACAGAGTACATGTTTATAAGGAACATTATTTTCCTATATATTCAATTTGAAAAATTAAAAATATCATAATATATTTTACACTATCATACAATTATTTGAGCATTTTTGGAAGCCAAAAGATATTGATATTAGAATATGAGTCACTTTTTAATTTTATTTTATGTCAATGTTGTAAATGTACTCTTTTTTTGTAGCAGAGATTGAAGTCAGGACCTCACATTTACAAGGTAGGCACTGGGCTGCTAATCTAAATCCTAGGCCCAATAATGTAAATTTAAGCCTTATGTTCTATAAATGTAATCAGGATCCTACAATGAATAGGAAAATTACCAAATTATTGAAATGAATTTTTTACAATTAAAATTCCCCATGCGTTAATGAGCTTTGAACTTATAGGAGGAAATTAAATTAAACATATGTTTTTAACTCAATAACATTGATAATTATACCACTAATTGTATATGAGAAAGCTAGCATAGATTTATTCAATTCAGAAGTAAAAATACACTACACTTAACTGTTTCTTATAAGAAGGAAATATTCAAATAAAGTAATGTATCAGACTTGAAAAATTCAAACAGAAAATGAACAGTTAGAATAGAGATTTAGAATGTGTGACAATAAACTAGAAGCAGTAATCATGAATAGTTGAAGTAGCATGGAAATATTACTCTCTAAAATAGAGCAGGTATGAAATGAGAGTTGTATATTTGAACACATCACCATTTAAGATCCCTTGTCATACATCCAAGGGCAAAATGCATTGTGTAGATTAATTCATTCAACATATGCATGAACACTGATATAATACTTTTTCAAATATTGCCTGTCAATCACTCCCTGGTTTCTAAAGAAATTATTCTTTTTTTTTTCATTTTTTAATCTTCATTGGTACATTAAATATACACATCATGATTACACTCCATAATGGTGATTTGTACCAGTATAAGACACATCTTAATTCTCATTTTTTCCCCTACCCTACCCACCCTACCACCCCCCCTTATACATAAAATTTGTTTCCTTACTTTTTTGTTACAATCTCAACATTTCACTTTGTAGTTCAGGCTGGCCCTGAGCTCAGCTTCAAACTCAGTAATCCTCCTGCCTCTGCCTCCCAAGTGCTGAGATTACAGGCATGAGCCACCATGCCCAGCACTGTGGTATGTGATTCTGATTGCTGGTGTGTGTGAGTTTCCACTCCCAGTAGTGCTATATGTGGACCCAGGGAATCGAACCTGGGTCCTTGTGCTTGCAAGATAGGCATCTGGACCAATGAACTAAATCCACAGCCCAGAAATTATTTTATTAATACAAATCTCAAATGAAAAATTCAATAAGTACACTTCTTCATACAAACCATTCTCCATTCTTCCATGTAAAAAAAGGTGGTTTTCAAGTTCTCTACTTTTTCTTCACTCTTTCTATCAGTCTCTCATTTCTGTGTGTGTTAATATGTTAAATATATATATATATATATGTGTGTATATATATGTGTGTGTATTTACATATAGTATGTATATGTATTTACATATATGTGTGTGTGTATGTGTGTGTATTCTTATCAATGCTTTCTTTGGCCTATATGCAATATCTAATCCATATTTTATTGATATATATGATGCTTAATAATGAATATATTATAGTAACTCCAATTTATTTTTTTGGACTAAACAAATTTTGAATTGTGTAAATAAATGGAAGATTATTTTACTTTATGTTTTGTATAGGGCTAGAATGGTTTCATGTTATCACAACAATGATTCCAGGTTCATTGCAATATATCTCAGACTGGAGCTGACTATGCACATTGTACTGAATAAAGACACATCTATATAATGATAATTCTCCTTGATTTTAAACTGGAAATAATTCCTATTCAATGTAAAAAGTATCAAATAGTTCATTTTATCTTTTGCATATTCATCTTAAACTCTATTAATTTTTATCTGCTCAGATCTGACTTACATCTTCAGTGAAAATTACTATTATTAGTTTTGAGGCTACACATTTCTATAATTATTGTCAAAAAATCTCAGGACAAATTATCCCTTTATCCCGAAGCTTCAAGTACTATTATGTGTTATAGAAATGTTATCATAGTTTATTGTTTAATCTTCACTTTCTAATAGAAATAATTTTTTATCTTTATTGGTACATTAAATATATACATCATGATTGGACTCCATAATGGGGATTTGTACCAGTATAAAACACAACTTAATTCTCATTTTTTCCCATAGCCCTACCCACCCTACCACCCCCCCATATACATAAAATTTGTTTCCTTACTTTTTTGTTACAATCTCAACATTTTCCTCTTTCACCCTATTTTACACTGAGCATTTTCTATTTGGACACAATATATGTGAATCTTGAAATACCAAGGATAGCAATAAACTTAAGTTTTATTTATCCAATCATAATCTTCTTGGTCATTACTGTTCTTTTTTTTTTTTTTTTTGTCATTACTGTTCTTTTCCCTCACAAGTACTATACTTCGAGTATGAACAACAATAGCAACAATTTTAAGGATATAACTACTACATGCATTTGATATTTATTTTCAGAAATAGGAAGTTTGAAATCTTATTTGAGTCCACACTGGCCTCTAGGTTTAGTATGACGATTACATATAAATCAAGCAACCAACAGAGTGGTAAACTATGAATTAAATGCTCAATTAAATCTGGCAGCGAGACATAATGAAAAGCACTCATCAGATGGACAGGTCATTATTACTGGGTCAATTGTTACATCTGAGATTGCTTGTTCCTTTATGGATTGCAAAGTGCACTGCCAAAGCAACATGACAGACTCTAACATACTTTTTCCATGAATAATTTCCCTTTAGATTAGAGGCAAAATTAATGTTGAATTTTGAAATAATTACTTTAAACTAATTAAAAATAAAAAATAGCACTGAAAGAAAGTATTTGAGATATGAAAGAAAAAATGACAAATTACCTAAGTTTTCAGAGTAAATAATTCCCCAAATACAAATTGGACCTTATATTCCCAGTTTATTTCCAGTACAAAGTCAAAGTGTCATATCATATTAAGTGAATAATAAGACTCCACACCTCATTAAAGCATAAATCCATTTCTTTGCCTCTCTTCTGGTGTAATGTGTTTGCCTTTTTTTCCCTGAGGATAGATACTAACATGAACATTTATCTGTAATTAAAGATTCACAGACCATTAACAGTATAGCAGTTTCACTGCAGGTTAATGCAGAGGAATAAAATGTTTAAAACATAATTTTCTATTCCATGGGAAAATACATACTATTCAGGTTCAGGTTTCCATAAGAAAAAAAATGAATGTAACCAAAGTCAAGGTAGAAGTGGTGAAAAATCTATTATCTTTTTGAAATTAATTAAAACTGTCCCCTTGTTTCTGTAGTCTGTAAGGAATGGATGCATAGATTAGAGAAAATGAGCACTTGTTCTAACGGTGAACCCTACAGGGTGTCTGCTCCAGTCAATTACCATAGATAAAACTAAAGTTCAAAAAGCAAAAGAACCTATACAAAGTTGGGTAACCTGTAAACAAATGCACAGAAACATTTTTTTTTTTGGTTTGAACATAAATATGTACCA
Organism: Petromus typicus; assembly: GCA_004026965.1. Lineage (NCBI taxonomy): Eukaryota > Metazoa > Chordata > Mammalia > Rodentia > Petromuridae > Petromus > Petromus typicus. The sequence continues at coordinate 14,838 of PVIR01026304.1, read as the reverse complement.
AAAACTCTTCCTAGTAAATGAATATCAAACTCAGTCTGCATAATATCTCCATAGTGGAAATCAAATGCTAGCGAGGCAAACAAATGTCATATATCTGAGTAAAGTAACCTTTTACATCATGTCCCTTCATACAGATACATTGGAAAAAAATATACATGTGTTGCCTTCTGGGTGAATCTATCCATTCCGTAGTCATTCACTTAGGAAATATATATTCAATATCTGTGCTCTATGAGTATGTTATAATTGTGTGCAGCACAGAATATAAAGCTTAATTATATGGCATATTTTTTAAACTTTCCAACTATGTGAATTTAGGCGACTTTCTATCCAATCTGCCTCTTCCAAGTCAAAATCTTGTCAATGGAAAAAAATAACCAACATCTGCGAGTCTCAGCAGAAGATCATGATTTTGTCTCACAGTTTAAACTTCCTTAAGCCCACGCGAGTATTCGGATTCCAGAAGAGAAGAGGCTTGGATGAAAAGCCTGGCAGAGGAAAGTTACTCACATCATGGAGAAACGGAGGCCGACCAAGGGGGAGCATAGACACATTCTGCATTCTGTCGCTTTAGAACCACGTCCAGCTGGACACCGTCTACTCACAGGGAGTCATCTATAGTCCCACCGTCCAATCTTTTTCCTTTCGTGGCTTCTAAGCATACCAGAATTTGAAAGGATTTAAGTCATTTACTTCAGCTCTGCACCACAGTATATGGTTCCCTACCTAAATGAGGGTAATGGAATCAAACGGCCATGACCATCACTCTATGATATACTTTAGTCTGTAATAGTCCAAGTATTGCCAATTTCATTAGCATTCACATTACTTTAAGTGACTCTGCTGCAGTCAGTAAAATGAAAATAGATATAATTGCACTATTTTCAGGCCTGATTTGTACAATCAACCTGCACATAGCCAGGCATGGTGACACGTGCTATAATCCCAGCACTCAAGAGTCAGAGGCAGGAGTCTCTCTGTAAATTCAAGGTCCACCTGAACTACATAGTGAGGTCTTGTCTCCAAACAAAACAAAATTTAAAAATTCAATCTGTACATGATTTATAAAAAGGAAAGAACGGAAATCTTTGTAGATAACGTCAGAGTATGGAAGGAGACAATGAACTAAAATGAATGGCTGGAATAGGGGGTGCCAGAAACTCCCTTATCTGTTGGGATAAGAACAGATGATGCATCTTCACAATATAAGGCCATGGACAATGAGTCTTTGGGTTGTTTGTAACAGAATTACACTTCTTTAAACACAAAATGATGTTTTGAAGTCTGTATCTCACAGGTCAAAGTGGACATTCATGACTCAGTATACATAAAACTCTAAGAATGGAAGTTGTGTGAGGAAATATTATGCCACATTTACTGTTATATGGCCTAGGAAAATTGTATCTTAGAAGCACAGTCTTCTTCAAACTGTCACGTGTTGTTGTATATAGCTACAATGTCCTCTCTGTCTTTGGAAACTCTGATTGGATTTGGGACAATGGAGTATGGACAGATGTAATGTAAGACGTTTCAATGCTTGTTCTTCAGTGTGACCTGTAAATGTGTTCCCAGGACTCCTGCCCCTTTCAAGGACTCTGCAGAAAGAGAAACAAGGATGAACACTCAGAGGCCAGACTAGCTCAGGACATTTAGGAGTATGCTGTCACTTGTAACACAGAAAAGCCTGTCTATCCTCATGATGATGATGGGATGAGCAAGACTGTCAGCAATATATGATGCAGTATCTGAGCTCTTGAAAAACTTACAGCCACTCAGGAAAAAGTTCATAAAATACACTATTTGAAATGTAGGAAGCAAAAAAAAAAACTAATCATAATATAGACATATGTATACATAAAGTATGTGTGTGTTTATGTGACATTGGAGTGTATGTGAAAAATGCTGGAACAAACCCTCACGGGGAATATGGACCTGTAAATGGCATATCCCATAAACCAAATGAGTGAAGTCATCCTGTAATGCTGCCACTTGTCACTCTGATAATGTGAAATCCCTGATGGCATCAAGGTCAGAACTCCTGTCGGCCTTTTTATGATTTGCAGTAGATGGTAATATGGATTTCTCCCTCTATCTCCAGTTTGTATTAAGTGTGATATGTAAATCTTTTCTTCAACATGTAGTGTTGAGTATAAAATCTTTGAATTCAGATATCAAAGAGTGATAATGGATACTAACGGGGCAAAGCATTTTTGAACATGTTAAATAAACATATGAGATTCTTATAAGTTAAATAATAGTTTCAAATTTTCTTGTATAATATTGTGAGTCATATATTCGTTTCAAAGCTAGACATTTACTTTTCTTCTGGTTTTTTCAGCAGTGAAAAATAGTTCTTGAAATGTGGTTGGATTCTCATTTGCAAGGTAACATTCAGGAAATGAATATCTGAAGAGAAAAATGTAGGTGCTTGCAGATCTGTCCTTCCCTTGTGACACATGGCCATAAACACATTACAAAACATTTATTAATTTTCATTTATTCAAGCTTTTCTCTGGAATAGTGTTCTGTTAATAAATTTGAGGCATGGAGATATGAAGATCTTATCAATCTTTACATTTCTTATGAGGTATCATTGAGATTTGAAAGAATGTATTCTTTCTTTGGTCTTCATGATTAGGATGTACTTTCTTTGATGTTTAAAATTACAAATAATTATTTGAAAATGAAATTAATATTCAATATATGTGATACCTATATATTTTTCATGTAACTAATTTCTACTTATTAATATGGAGTTATTAATTAGATCACAAATATTACCTAGACATTTATTCCTTTTGTTTTCTTTCTGAATTATTTAGCATTTTAACTTCCCAGATATTGTAAGTGTTTCTAAAATGATTTATTATTCTTCCTGTGGAAATAAATTACTTCTATTGAAAAGTAAATTAAATTATGCTAAAAGAGACGTGTTGTCACATTAAATTATAAAATTTCTTAATTTTCCTTTTTTAATTTTTATAAGGAATAAGATATGCCTATTAATTAAAAGATAATATAACATAGTCTACTAATTCTCAGATATTCCTAAATGCTAAATTATGTATTTTACATATAATTTTAATATTTAGTCTTTCAGGAAAATTGTGTATTTGGAAAATTTAAAAGATTATTTTCTCTCTTTAAAAAATTGATAATTAAAATATGCTTATTTAAATGTCTAGTTTTTAAGTTTATTTTATTCACAATTCCACTGATTTTACCTTTGCATCCCAAGGAATTAATAATGTATGTATTATTATTTATTACATTAAAAGTTTATAATTACTACATCAGTTTAGACATGCATTAACACATGAACTCTCGTTGTTTTCCTTATCTTTCTTCTTCTTTAGTCACTATACTTTTACAATTACACCTAATGTTACTTATCTTTACTATTCTGATCAGAGATATGCATAGCAGGAGTTAGCAAAAATAATTAATCATGCACTACTTGTTCAGGTAGTGAGGCTGACAATAATTTTCAAAGTATTTCAATATTCTCTGAAGTAGTAAGAGATCAGCTCCACCAGACAAAATTATAGTTACAATTTCTTGTTATGAAAGTTTAATCTCCCAGCAGAAGATATACATGCCACTGAGATTGTCCCTTCTCAAATAATAAATCAAGAGAAACAGCAGACAGTGGTCAGATTTGGTGGCTAAGCAGATAATGATGCTCTGAAATAACATATCAAGGACGCTTCTTAAATTAGGAATTTCTGATGATATTTGTCATTTTCATGGTAAAAAGAAATAATTTTACAAGGAAACCCAAAATACAAATACTGAAAAACTATTTCATATGATTTATATTCAGGATTTAACTCTATTATTTTTGGTTAAATCCAGAAAATAAGTTGATAGTCAGTGGTCATTTGTGAAAGAAAAATTTGAGAATGAAAAAGTAAACAGCATTTTGGCTACTGTTACTTCTCATATTTCTATAATTTTGATTTAATGTACCTGTTCTGAAAATAGTGAAAAAAGTAAAACACACACTTAGTCACTGAACTTTTAAAAAAACATGATGGATCATCATTTACTTTCAACATGTTGATTTCTACTCACTGATACTTTAATAAAACTATTTTTAGTGGCAGACGTGTTTAATTTTCTTGTCATACAGTATTACAATATCATTAATGTTTATATGTTAAAGACTTATGAATCACTTGCCTGTTTAACCAGGGGTACAAGAATCAAAACACCATAATCTTTGCATACAGTGTTTATAAATGAAACATGCACCACAATCTCTGCATACATTGGAAACAAAACTATTTCTAAAAATAAAGAAATCAGAAAGCAAAGCAAAGATAAATGTATGACATTAGATAGACTTTTCATAAAATTGAAATACACCAGTGAAAGCTAGTTTTAGTGTTTTTTTCTTCAACACTCAAGAGATTATGCAAAATTCATAGATATTTGTTGGTGACAGATGATAATGATGATGATGATGATGATGATGATGATGATGATGATGATTTGTATGCTTGAGACACTAGGGTCCCACTAGATAGCTCAGGCTAGTCTTGTACTCACAGTAAACTTCCAGCCACAGTCTGAAAAATACTAAAATTGCAAGCCTTCACCACCATCTCTAACTCAGTGACAGGATTTTAAAGTCAGGAATAAATAGTTCTCTTTTGAAAGTTAAATAGAAAAATTTTCTTACAGGAAATTTACTACAATTTTATCTCTTATGGATGTGCTATGATTACAATAGAATAGCTTTCCACTTTTAGATGATTCAATTTTTAAATGATTCATGCATTGGACTGTTTGTGTAAAAGACAGGTACAGTTGGGTTGTGTTATAATTGAGGCTATGGCAATTCAGTAGTGAAATTCAAGCTTCTATGTGTCCCGAGAAAAGTTTCAGACAGAACTTCCCTAACAATGTGACTCTTTTCAACTCACATGTCACTCAATTTTTATTTATGCTTTTCAAATATATGGTTATCTTTAGAAAATCCCAGACTTCATACATGGATAAATAAACATAAAACATGAAAAATAAATCAACTACAATATACTTCATGTTTCTCTGTTGTGTAGTTGATGAAAAATTTTCTTCCCATGAAACCATATGGGGAATAACATGTAATTTTCTTCTTTATCTTCCTGATTTTGCTTTTTTAAATTAATATTGTTGATGGCAATAAGACTGAGGAATAAAGAAACCTGTAGCAATGTATTTCAAATTTTTCTAACCCAAAGTGATCTGTGAAGTCTTCTGGGGATGCCTCAGTGACTTTCTACAGTATAGATGTTTTTGGGAAGGATCATAACCAATGACATATATTTCTTGCAAGTAAGAGCTAGTATTTTTCTCCCCTTATTATTTTAGTCCACATATAAGAATTTGGAGTGAATAAACAATGACTAAATCGCTGTTATTTCATTATTTTCTAATGATTTTCAAAACAATTTCATCTTCTCATCTCAGTTTATGTGTTTCTGTAAACCAGAAGAAAATGCATGCATGACTTTTCTGATTATTGAGACATGAATTAGAGAAACTATGATATTCATATAATTGGGATATTAAGAGATAGATAATATATTTATGAATATTTACAGACTCATATGCATACACATAGATATATAGTTAAGTACTGCATGAGACAGTATATGACTTATAAGTATATTTTACTAAGTTTTTTTTATTTTTCATTTTAGGTATATTTTATACACATACCATGATCACACTTAACAATGACAATTTGTATCAGTATGTGATATGAGTTGATTCTCAATTTTTCTCATTTTCCTACCAACTCTAGAGTCCCCACCCCCTATATACATAAGCTTTATTTCCATTTTTTTACCATTACAATTTTTACTTTCTACCCATTACTTACCCCTACCCCATTTCATTCTTAATAGTTTCTATTGCCCAATTTCTAACATACATTTTAGAACTCACTTACATTAATTCTTTTGAAGTACAAGATTATTTACCTTGTAATTTAAGCACATGTACATGTACAGATAATTGAATTCATTATCTTTAAGTGTACACTGTTTTTATACCTCTGTTGAAAAAACTATTTCTTCTATAAATAAAATTAGGCTTTAGTGATAAATCATGCATTCCTTTTTTTCTGTCTTTTGTAACTTGGGAGATTCTTGGCATGAAATTGCATATTTGATCTAAGTATCTATAGAATACAAGCTGTCCTTGATGCCTTACCATATCTATATACTAATACAAACTATTAAGAGAGAATTGTAAGAATATATTTTATAGTAATTAAATAGATGATTTTGAAATTGTTTCCATCTAAAATATTCTTCTTTAATTTTCATTTTTTTGGAATAATCACCAAATGTTTTTGTGCTGTTCATACTCTCTAATGTATTGCATTTCATATTAATTCAAATACACTTACTTTTTATATCCTCACATTTTACCTTCATTTTTATACTCCTTAGTAGCAAGATGATTGAAGAGAGAAAAATTTTGCAACATAAATTTTTACAAGGTTTTTCATCTTCACAGTCTTTTAACTTTATATATTTTGACTTAGGGCTAATGATGTGGATGAATTATACTAAGAAAATTACGGAAGATTGTTGAATATTTAGTCCAGAATTTACAAAAGCATCCTATCTGTTTATATTATCTGATTATATTCAAAGTGACTATCACTTTGAATATAATCATCTGTTTTTCTATTATACATTCAGTTAAATGTGTAACAAGATTTTTGATGTAATCTGGTTTAAAAATAATATATAATGATAAACATACTTTTTACATATTTTTCTCCATATACTCTGCCATTAAACTTTATAAATATCTTTCTAGTGTCTAATATAACTACAAGGATACTTGATAAGCACTGATAGCATTTAGTGTGTCTTTTTCTTTCTTTTTAGGTTTTTTGAGACAGGGTCTCATTTTGTGGTTCAGGCTGGCTCTGAGCTCAGTCTCAAACTCACATCACAGCAATCCTCCTGCCTCTGCCTCCCGAGTGCTGGGATTACAGGCGTGAGCCACCACGCCCGGCACTGTGGTATGTCGTATTGGTTGCTGCTGGGTGTGAGTCTCCACACCCAATATGGTATATGGATACCAGGGATCGAACCTGAGTCCTTGGGCTTGCAAGACAGGCGCCGGAACCACCGAGCTAACTCCCTGGCCCCTAACATTTCTTGATACTCATTTCAGCCCAAGATTTGCTCAACATAGATTTTCTATTAATTGTAATTTTAATATTGAATTTTGCCATATCTATTAAAATATGAGTCATCAAAAATCATCCAACATGCACGTAAGATAAAAACAATTTTCTTACAAATCAGAGAATATGTATGAGGCACAAAATGATTCTACTGAGAGGGCCCTCTCCAGAGGTTTACTCTCCACGAGAGGGGAACCTTCCAGACCCAAAGGAAACAATAATAGGAGAGAAAAGTCCAGTGCTGAGAAATCACGGGACACTGGGACAATATTGAGAGGTACTCAAAGGCTAAAACTGGTCATTCTGGCCCAAGATGGGCTGTAAGAAATTATAGAGGTTAAAAAGGCCAAGACTTTGAGGGAACAGTACAATATCAAGCATCCACATGCTGTTGATAACAACTCAATACACAAAACTTTGAAAAAAAAAACACTGAGGCTCTAAACTTCTGAACGGGCACTTTTGCAAAGCATTCTAAATTGCCAGCAATGACAGTAGCCTGCAAATAGGAAACAAACCCAGTGCCAGGCAGTCCTGTACCGCCCTCTTAGTTCTGGAGATGATCGCTCCTAACAGACCTGCACTTTCAGGCGTGAGGCCTTGACATACTCAACACAAACGTGGCTGCTTCTTAGAGTGTTGAATGAAAAGCACAAGGACTCTTGTTGAGAGGCCCAGGTTTGTAAATGTGATGAAGCTCTCTGAGTTGCTAACTGGCCTTTAGGAAAGTTAGGTTTCTGTCCTCAGAGAATGGGAGATAAGAACTGTATTTTTCTGCATGATTACATTGTAAAAACAGAACTCAAGTCCTTGAGAAAAACATTCCTGGGCAGTAAAACTGGAGATAAAATTTTTAACAAGATTTACATGTCAAAAGAGCCAGAAAAGGATCTATAACAAAGTTTTCCATAATAAATGCAGTTAGAACAAGAAAGTCAGGAGAAAAAAGGAAAATTGCTTGTCTGAAATCTTCATTAAAATTCCAAACTCGATTTTAATGCAAACAAAATTTATATCTTCCCTCATTGGTATATATTTTCATTTGTAAATCAAAATGGCCTTTACTTATTGTTTATACCTTTAAAATAATACTAGAATTTCTTATGAGACATCCTTTGTCTACCTAAAGTTTCTCTTTTTCTGAATATGTTCCCCTTATTTAGATATTTCCCCCTATTTTTCTTTTCTTTTCTCTATTTAGATATATCTGCATGAAAAAGCATCCTCAAATAATATAAATAACTAATTTGTTTTTCAAAGATTATCCTACCAATTTACATTCTTAATCTAATTTTCAGCATAGATTTGATATGCATAAGTATAACACATTGGAAAATATAAAGTATATATCAAGCAATATAAATTAATATTCTTATGTATATATTTAATATGTATTTTACATTTTTATCCTTATATTACTAAAACATAAGCTATTAAAATGCTTTTTATCCATGAGATAATTCATCATTTATGATGTGCAACATTTTGTGGCTACAGGAAGTTATTAATATAAAAAGACAAAATGAGTAACATCCACTCTGATATTTGTTCCAGGATTACACACTTAAACAATATGTCATTTTTCTGATGCTTATTATTGATCCAAAATAGTACTAGACATAAGCTCATCGATTCCAACTGAAAGAATGATTTTTTTCCTTAATATGATAAGTGATTTTCTCTATTTTCTACAGATAGGAAAGATAAAGTATGTGACCTTAACTATGAAGATCCTGTGGTACCATTGATAGCTTGTTTCTGACAAGGAGGAAAGTTCTTCTAAGATAAAATAATGATTGTGAAGAAAGCAAAGAAATAGGCCATGGTTCAGGTAAAACCAAAATCTTATTTTTGAACATTTTGCAATTTTCAAGATTATGTATTTATTTTTACATTGATAATAAGTGCGTTTGAAAATAACTTATGAGAATTTATTTTCAAAAATTATGCTCTTCAATTCAGAATGGGTGGATTTCCCTAATTTCATTGATGTAATACATCATCAGTCTGAAGATGGAAAAAAATTCAAGTCCTTGGGATTTTTTGAAATGAAATGGAGCATAGAAACACAGAAAGCAGCATTGTAAACACCCTACTTCATATTAGTTTCTGAAAAACTGCATTTGATAGGTAAGTTTAATTAAGGCTCCATATTCACACACACATAAAAATGCTCATCAAAAGATACTGGGAATATTCTAATATTTCAGGAAATTTCTCAGATTCAATTTCTTCAAAAATTTGTAAATACTCAAATTTATAATTATTAATGATAATGTCACAAATGTTAGGAGAGTCTACTTACATAACATTAAGAATTAGGGAGATATTTATGTGGTGTCAAGTAGACTTGATAATTTAAAATAATGAGGAAACAGTACATTTATTTTTAAAAAGTGATAAGACAAGAAATGAAAGTCTGGACATATTGCAATAACTTATTTTTACTATTTTATTATCTTTTGGGTAGCAGTTGTTTAATTATTAATTGTTTAAATGGAGCTGCTTAATTCCTGATACTTTGGAAGGATGACTTTAATATTATGTGTGGGTCACATGTTTTGTAAATGCAATCTGTTTACTTTCTTATATTTCTCAAAGTTTGACTTTATAATTCTGGTCTTGGACATATGGCTTTAACAAGTAGCAAAATCATCAAGCTAGGTTTCTTATCTATTAATCATATTAAATTTTTACCACATAAAGCGTATAATCTTTTTTTTTTAGAGGCTTTTGTAGTTTTCTTAATATGGTAGAAAATCACTAACCATGAAATCAAGAGGGCAGAGAAATGCCACAATCAGCTTGAAAGTACCAAAAGGACACTCAATCCAAAGTACTGAGAATAGAAAAATGGACAGGGGCTGTTTGTGGAGACCATTACTTATGAGATTATATAAAATTGGAGAGGGATAGTTATAATTTGAACTTGTGTAGAAATACATTAAAATATTTAATTCTTAATATTGTTATGTTAGAGTTTACTTTTGGAGTGTGGCCAAAATCTTATGTCTTTATGGCATTCTTGTGGGCGGTGACTGGATCTTGGGATTGTGTACTCAACAGTGAGCTATTTCATGTCATCGGAATTGAAGGTGTCTTCAGATCTGGGGTCTGGTTGGAAAAGGCCCCTCTCATGGATTTGGAACAACATTGGCATGTCTTCTTTCTGCCTCTTCCCTTTTCTCTCTTGTTTTTTTAAAATAAGATATAAATAAATTCTCATTTTTCCCATTCCCTACCCACCTTACAACCCCCTGATTCCTATATACATAAGCTTTTCCTTTCTTAATTGCCATCACAATATTTCCCCTCTTTAACTTACCACTACACCTTATTTTCTTTTAAATATTTTCTGTTTCATGATATCTACTTTATATTCTAGAATTTATTTGCATCTAAATTTTCTCATACCAAACCAAAGATATGATATTTACACATCTGTGACCTATTTATTTCACTTAAGAGGATGTTGTGAAGGTACATCTATTTGAGTATAAATGACTCAATCTTATCATTTTTATGGCATAATAACATTTCTTCCATAAAAAACCCCACATCTTCTTTGTCCATTCTCCAGCTGATGGACATTTTGATTGTTTCCAACATTTAACTATCACAAACTGAGCTGCTACAAATGTAAGTACACATATGTCACTCTGATATGTATACATTTCTTTTGATTTTTATTATTAAATTTCTGATATTGTAGCCTACTTATTCAGCTATTGTGAAATAATCTTCAACATACTGGGGCACTTATAAGCTTACACAAAAAATAGTACTTCTTGGATAGGAGCCATCTGAGAAGATCGTATTCTGGAGAGCCTTACAGCTAATTATAGATCAACATGTCTGAGTACTATGGACATTACTGGAACTCAACATAAGAACTTGAGTGCATTAAGAAATAGCAGATTATTAGGATTTAGGTATGTCTTGCTGGGTGACGGTAAGTATGGCTTTGGTAACTGTACTGGGATTAATCACCCTTTCTTCTCTGGGATTTTCTGCACTCAGCTTCTTGGTCGCTATAAATTAAGTATGTTCAGTTTAGCAGGACCTTCCAAAATGACGTTTCTGTTTGGAGTTATTCAATCATTAATTAAATACTCTTAATTAAAAATGTCATTTTCTTGTAGACATGAAACATTCTGTATCGCTTATGGGAAAGTTGATTAAAGAAAAAAATTAATAGAAAGGAAAATATTATTTTTGAGACTGAACGCGATTATATGTTTGGACCTGATTTTTCAGGAGGACATTAGACAAATTTGAAGATTCCAGCCAGAGAAATGCAAGAATGTTCTAGCTAGAGACTGAAGGAATTTTGGTCAGAGTTCAAAAGAGTAGAATGTTGATAGAAGTGTGCACTAAAACCAGGGTTAAAAAGTATAAAGAAAACATCGGCAACTGCAAAATAAACCCATGTGTTTTTCAGTGGCAATTAAAAAAATCTTACCTCTTGACACTTTGCAGGAGATGAAGATAAAGGAAAATGGATTAATAGTCAGACAGAAGAAATTTCAAGATATCTTCCAACTGAATTTATGGTATGGAAATTGTGGGTTGTGTTTAGTCTGCTTTTATGGTGATAATTTAGGTCAAAATGCATAGCAAATATAGTTGAAAAACTTAAATTTGGCTCAAACGGAACAGTGAGGGCCATAAGCAAAGTGATTGCTGAAGTCTTTGGCACCATTAAAAATAAAATGTATATGAACAAGAAAGATGTCTTAATAAAAAATTGAAAGTCAGCAAGATCATTCCTATCTCATGTTTACGTGTTTGTCAGTATAAATTTTTAGATTTATAAGAAAGTCATAGAGATGCCTGGCTGGTGGTTACCTATGAAATGTGTCCCTGGGATTTATTTCACTGTACTTATCTATATAGATACACAAAGGACTCTGCAGGGGTCCTGGCTACTGCTTCTACTCATAACAGACCATTGAGTCATAAACATGATTGCGGTTTTACTGACAGAATACAACATTTGAGGGTGCATGGAAGCTTCCAGCCAGATCTTCAAGGAAGTTCAAGAGCCCAAGAAGACATTGTGGAAAACTAGAATGAAGTAGGAGAAGTAGTGGAGACCCAGGTGACAGTCAGATGGTGGGATTATCAAACACCTGAGTCAGGCAGTAGCAGACCTTGAATAGAGCCAACCTCTGAGAGGTTATGTGTATCAAAATTAGCAACAATACAGAAGGGAGCTACTGAGCTCTCTGGAACATCTCACCACCATTTATCCTAATGTTAGATGTGGGCAATGGGGGATTTAAGGTCTATAAGTTCAGTGTTTATGAGTTTCAGTCATGCTTTGGATAAGTGGTTCTTCTACAGAATGAAGTAGTACTCTGCCATAAAAATGATAAGTTTGAATCATTTCTACTTAAATGGTTTGATTATTTTCTAATCACCTATTCCTCGCTTTTTGATTGGGAATGTTCACTCGTGTCATTTCACCTTTAAATTACATGACTTACTGTTATTTTCACAGAGGATCACAGCTAAGAATTTTCCTTGAGTCTCATTAAATCTTAACTTTGACTTTTTGAAAATACTAGATATTTGAGACTTTTGGGAAAGATATTATTACATATTTGACTAAATACAAGAGAGTTATAACATGTAAAGCAGATTTATTAAATTGCTTTTATTTTAGTTGGAGATTAAATGTAACTTGACTAGATGTTTTTGGTGACAATAAGTGGATTGCAATGTTTAACCCTGACATGTTACATTTTGATAAAGGAACATCTAATAGAATAGTAAAGTACATTTCTGGGTGCATCTGGGAGTGTCACTAAAATTCATCAGCATTATATTCTTTGGCTGTAACTATTTCCAATGACATTATCTAAAGTATATCCTGGATGCTTTAAAAAATAAAGCTGGCAGGCCGGGGAGTTAGCTCAGTGGTTCCGGCGCCTGTCTCGCAAGTGCAAGGACCCGGGTTCGATTCCCCGGTAACCACATAACAATACTGGGTGTGGAGACCCACACCCAGCAGCAACCAGTACCACATACCACAGTGCCTGGTGTGGTGGCTCACGCCTGTAATCCCAGCACTCGGGAGGCAGAGGCAGGAGGATTGTGATGTGAGTTTGAGGCTGAGCTCAAGGCCAGCCTGAACCACAAAGCGAGACCCAGTCTCCAAAAACCTAAAAAAAAATAAAATAAAATAAAAAATAAAAAAAAAATAAAGCTGGCATGATAAGTTGATGTATTATTTCTGAAGAATTAGAAAAAGATAAGATCAAGGATGACTTTGATCTGGTTCTAGTGAGAAAAATTTAAAAATCTTGTTAGGAGTTTTCTCACACATCAGTTAGAGGGAACTGCAAACATTTCCATTAGGTGTACTAAGTATTGATCTTGGCATGTTGTGGCTGTATTAAGGTATTAAGAACACAACATTCAAGGAATGGACTGTACCAGCTGGTAATATTTGAAATTTACGTGAAATAGCTTTTATTCCATCCATGGAATCATATGAATATAATAGAACACTAATAAGCTTTGGAAAAAAACCGAAGATTACTCAGGAGAATTTATCACATGGGCAAAGAAAATATGCCATCTCAAATTCCATCCACTCCATAAAAATGCTCGCCTATAGTAGATTGTTAACTACACGGCATACACTACATAGAAACTCTTTACCAATATCAAAACACCAGTAATCATTTTATAGCAATATGACATTGTTTTCATGACAATAATCTTTTTCCTGGTGAATATTTGTACTAAGTTATTATGAAACCTCCTGTTTTTTATGTTTTATCAAAACCATTTTTGGTGTTGTCCAATGTGGTCTCCTAAAAGTTTAAGATTTTTCTTTCTGGTTCTGTAACCAATATTATTGATATTTTAATGGGCATTGCACTGCATCTATGAATCACCTGGCTGATACAGATTTTTAACATTGATACAACATATGTAACACATTCTGTTCATAAATTACAGATATGCTATAGCAGAGAGAATAAAATACTCCTAGAAAAAAATAACTACCGACTTAGAGAAACATTGTTTATAGTATGTCTAAGATAACTTTCTTTCATGTAAAGCCAAAACTCTTTTTTTTTGTTGTTTAAATCTTTATTGGTACATTACATATACACATCATGATTGCATTCCATATTGGGGATTTGTACCAGTATAAGACACAACTTAATTCTCAATTTTCCCCATAGCCCTACCCACCCTACTGCCCCCCATATGCATAAAATTTGTTTCCTTACTTTTTTGTTACAGTCTCATTATTTTTCCCCCTTCACCCTATTTTACTTAGAGCATTTTCTATTTCACAATATATAACATACAATTCTAGGACTCATTTACATCTTTATTTTCTCATACCACAGAAAAGATGTGATATGTACTTATTTGTGCCCTATTTATTTCACTTATAAGAATATTCTCAAGGTATGTCCATTTAAGTAGAAATGACTCAAACTTATCATTTTTTTAAATTATCTTTATTGGTACATTAAATATACACATCATGATTGCACTCCATAATGGGGATTTGTACCAGTATAAGACACAACTTAATTCTCATTTTTTCCCATAGCCCCACCCACCCTACCACCCCCCCCATATATATAAAATTTGTTTCCTTACTTTTTTGT
>PVIR01026303.1:0-15890 GCA_004026965.1 Petromus typicus | reverse complement strand
TATTAATGTGTATGGTTGAATTTTCATGCTAATTTCCAAATAATTTAAAAACACACAATGGAAATATATGCATACTTCTTTTACACAAATGACATATATCCAACAATACTCAAGAATTCTTTTTTTTTTTTGAGATATGGTCTCACCACGCCTGACACTGTAGTATGTGGTCTGATTGCTGGTGGATGTGTCTTCATGCCGGGCATTGTTGTATGTGGTTACTGGGGATCAAACCTGGGCCCTTGTACTTGCAAGGCAGGCGCCGGAAACACTGAGCTAAATCCCCAGCCTCAATACTCAATAATTTAAGTTATTTATTTTGACAGTGTCTTGGAGCTCATCCCATGTAGGTACCTTTGGAGAAATACATTTTACATTCCTTAAGTGTGTGCACTTGAATCTTGCTTTTAATTGTTGGTTTCTACTTTTCTTCCTTTCCCATCCTCTATCCGTCCTGCCTTTCTTTCGTTTTTTTGTATCATTCTTTCTTTTGTGGATGTGATGCTGGGGATGGAATCCTGGCCTCACACAGCTAAGCTTGTGCTCCACCACTAAACTACATCCCCAGCTGTGATGTCATTATTACTCTTTTTAAAAATGGAGTCATACAATAGTAACATTTTTGGCATTTCTTAATTCTCACTTCCAAGCTTGCAGTGTGCCAGATTGTAAATGCTATAATATCCTTAATTCTCTTGCTAATTTTGGGTCTTTGAAAATGATAATGGGTTATAAAATTATCAGATATGATTCCAGTTACAGCCGTTTTTCCAGATGTGGTATATTTCTCTAGGAAAAAAATCATAATAGCTTTTATATACCTATTGATTTTACATAGAACATTCTTCCTAATTTGTATTAGTTTATAAGGATCACTATGTGCTGTTGACTTTGATGTAGAAGAGCCTATTGTATGGATTTGCTCATTAACTTTCTTTCTCTGTGAGATTATATAATACAATCCAAGGAAGTTTTTTGTTTGTTTGTTTGTTTGTTTGAGACAACGTCTCACTTTTGTAGTTCAAGCTGGCCCTGAACTCACACTAGGTAGCCCCAGTTAGACTTGAACTCTTGGCAATCCTCCTGCCTCTGCCTCCTGAGTGCTGGGATTACAGATATGAGCCACCATGCCTAGCATTGTGATATGTGGTGCTGGGGATGAACTCAAGACCTTGCACTTGCCAGGCAGATATGGGAACTACTGAGCTAAATCACTAGCTCCTCCAAGGAAGTTTTGATAGTTTTGACATCTCAAAATCTTCATGCTAGTTGACTACATTAAGAAGAGTATGCTGTTTGCCTTGATTCAGCCGGAAAGATCAAATGCTCCAATGTTTTTAGGGACACAAATTTCTGAAGAACAACTAAAAGCACAGAGCTAAGAGGAGCAGCAATGAAAATATAGAGTGAGCATGTCCTAGACATACATACCTATAACCTTGGCACTCTGGAAGGACTGCAAGTTTGAGCCCAACCTGGTCAACTTTGTGATACCCTGTCTTAAAGACCTGGGAATGTACCAGCACAAAGATCCTGGGCTTATTCCCCAGGGTCAGGGTAGGAGGTGCAGGGGTGAATATCAGTGACATGGGAACTTCAAGTTCCAAAGACAGGAACTTGGAGTCCTGAAAAGCATGAAATATTTTATTTTACTTATTTTATTTTTGAGATAGGGTCCCCTATGTAGTTTTGGCTGACCTTAAACTCATGAGATAGCCCACACTGGCCTCAAACTCACCGAAATCCTCCTGCTTCAGGCTTCCAAGAGCTAGGATTATAGCCATGTGCCATCACATCCAGTACAGACAAGAAAAATATTTGAAAGACTAATCTACAAAATGTTTCAATCTGATGAAAATGGTAAATGCAGACATCGAAGAAATTCAAGAACCTCAAGTCTAAGAAACATGAGCAAAAGGAGCAGAGCCTAATCAAGTTGCTTAGAACTACTGATAGGAGAAACTCTTAAACTTGAAAATCTAGAGAAAATACATCTGGATACAGCATATAAAGACAACAATAGCAATAGCTTTATTGTTGGAAAGAGATGCAAGTCCAAAAAGAGCTAAACCATATCTACAAAGTATTGAAAAAAGAAAATTGTCAACCTAGAATTCTGTACTTAGAGAAAAAGTTTTTAAACAAAGAGCAAAGAAAGACAATTTCAGTATACAAAAGCTGAAAGAATTTGTATGAGCACACTATGAGAATGTCAAAGGAAGCTTATTCGTAAAAAGGAAAATATTATCAGATGGAAATCTGAATAGACACCAAAAATGAAAAGGACTGGAAATGGTAAATGTGTGAGTGAACATAAAAGAACTTTTCAAATTATTTTTACACTTTTTAAAAAACGGTAACTATTAAAACCAAAATAACAAAATGTAATGTGGAGTTTATAACATATATAAAAATAAACTATATGACATCCATAATACAAAGGCCAGAAGAAAAGACAATATGGAATGGAAATATACTGTTGTGAGGTGTTTATTTTTTTCAGCTGTACTGAGGATTGAATTGGTCTTTTTACTGAGCTACATCACATCTCTACTGCCTTTTTGAAAACTTTTTAATCTTGATACAGTGCCTTCTAAGTTCCCTAGACTGGGTTCCAGCTTATGATACTCCTATATCAGTACCCTAAGGGCTGAGAGTTAAGATCTGCTCCACTATGCCCGGCTCTATTGAATTCTTATATTATTTGTGAAATACTTTAATGTGACTTCAAAGTAGACTGTGGTAAGTTAAAGTTTTATACTAATGATGATAAATCAAGCACTAAAGAACAAAATAACAAGAGAGACAAAACTGAAAACACTATAGCTAAATGGACAGGGTGGCACACACCTTTAATTCCACCTACTTGGCAAGCTGAGGCAGGAGTCTTCCAAGTTTGAGTCCAGCCGGGGCAACTTAATGACTTAGTGAGACCCTGTGTGAGAATTTAAAAAATTTTAAGGGTTGGAGAAATAGTTCATTAAGCAGGCCTTGTAGTAAGAGGGGCCCTGTGGCTTAGCTGGTCAAAGAAGGCCTTGTATTCAACTCCCAGCACATATGTGTGAATACACACACACACACACATACATAGACTACATAGTAATACTCTGTTTTATGTAGTAATAATAATACACAAATCACTAGCAGATTTTAAGTATTTTCACCACAAAAGTATGAGTAGTACTGCATGTTAATGAGTCCCATCCACAAGGCATAAATATTTCAAAACATTCCAACGTATACTACAAGTATATGCAATACTGTCAATTTTCAATTAATTGATTAATTTTTGAAAAAATAGAAATGCCGAAGTAAAATGACTACTGTGAAAATATTGCCAGATAGACTTTGCAACTGATTTCAACAGGAATAAGACAGAATCTATGAACTCAAAGACAATTCAACTGAGATTTTCCATACTGAGTAATCGGAAAAAGAACAAATGAAGAAAAAAACAATAAAACTTCAAGAGATTCTGGGAAATCTCTAATACATACCTAATAAAAGTCTCAGAAGGAAAAGAGAGAAAAAAATATTCATTCTCTCTTTTTTGTTTTGTTTTTTTTCAGTACTGGGATGGAACTTGGGCCTTTGTGCTTCCAAGGTAGGCATGATACCACTTGATCTAAATTCCCAGCAAAATATTCAAAGAAATGATAATTGAAATATTTCCTAAATTTGAAAAAAAGCAAATACAAATCTGTACATCCAAGAACTTTAATAAACTCCCAGTAAGATAAATCGAAAGCAGTCCACATCTGGACACATCATAGAACACTTTCAAAATAAAAAGAATCTTGAACACAGCAAGAAGAAAATATCTTATCACATATAAATAAAACTAATAATTCTTCTGGAAAACTAGTAGATGATTTATCACCAATAGTGATTTATCACCAAACTAATAGTTGATTTATCATCATAGAAACCAGCAAATAGTGACTTTAGTCAAAGTTCTAATACCCGATCAAGAATTCTGTATATAGGAGATCCTGTCACACAGTAGACTAGAGAAGGAATCAGGTTAGGGACACTCAGAGATTTACTAAAAATACAGGTATTTATCAGAATGGTGGTACATATAGACCAAACCAAATGCCCAGATAGTTGGAAAAGGAAGAACACTGCCATGGCTGGTCCACACCATCCCCATTTCCACTTCTCTGGGAGAACATCTGGAATAGCCTAAGGAACAAACTAAGACTAGACAGGCTAGACTCACAAGCAGACTGTATACCAGTCCTTCTCCTTATAAAGTTCTTTTTAGGTTTTCTTGAGACAGGGTCTCACTTTGTGGTTCAGGCTGGCCCTGAGCTCAGCCTCAAACTCACATCACAGCAATCCTCCTGCCTCTGCCTCCCAAGTGCTGGGATTACAGGCGTGAGCCACCACGCCTGGCACTGTGGTATGTGGTACTGGTTGCTGCTGGGCGTGAGTCTCCATGACCAGTATGGTATGTGGTTACTGGGGATTGAACCCGGGTCCTTGCGCTTGTAAGACAGGCGCCGGAACCACTGAGCTAACTCCCCGGCCAATCCTTATAAAGTTCTTAAAACACTAGGAAATGTCCTGTCCTGTTGCATCCTCTTCAGCACTCATCATGGAAAAAGGAAGCCCAACCCTCCCCAAATCTGCAGCATCTACAGTGTCTATCCAGGGCCTATATCCACTGAGTGGTGTCACTACCTATACCAGACTGCAGCTAAGACAAGAAAGGTATTGTGTGGACATGCTAGCTTAAGGCACACCAGTCAGGTGGGAACTGCATGTATGATCTCTTCTTGGAGTGTTTGATGTTGGTTTCAGCTGGATTGTTTTTGTTACACCACCCCTCTTTTTATTTTGGCTTTTAGTTGTTAGTTTATCTCTATCTTCCTTTCCTTATTCAATACCTTGTATTCAATAATGGATGAAAGACTTAACTTGGTGTGATGACTCAAAACTGTAATTCCAGCCCTGGGGAAGCTGAGGCAGAAGGATTGCCACGAGTTCAAGGCTACCCTGTATGACAAAACAAGACCTTGTCTCAAAAAGAAAATGAAAAACAACCTAGGCAAAACATTGACAAGGAAGACATTTGAATAACACTATAAAATCAATAGATATCTCTAAAACACTTTACATAAGATCAGAAACATCATTTCTAAAGTACATGAACATGGTAGTACATGTTTATAATCCCAAAACCTGGGAAGCTGAAGCAGAATTATTGCAGTTTAAGGCCCTCTGGGGCTATATAGCAAGTGTAGACTACATAGAAATACCCTGTTCTATGCAGTAATAATAATATTATTATTATTATTTTTATTAAAGCGTATATACTCCTGACTAGACTATATATTAGGTAATAATACCAGCTTCAATAAATTTAAAATTGAAATCATATATTCTCCAACTACAATAGAATTAAATTGAAATACTAATAACATATGGAAACTTGGGACATTCACAAATACATGGAAATTTAACAACACATTGGCAAATAAAGTATCAGGAACAAGATATCTGCCTTTATCAATACTATTTAACATTGTATTTGAGAATTTAGCTAGAGCAATTTTGTCAAGAAAAAGAAATAAAAGTAATGCACATTGCAAAGAACAGTAAAATAAAATTATCCTTATTCAGAGATAATACAATTTGGTAGGTAGAAAATTTGCAAGATACATACACATTTATTAAAACTGATAAAAAAAAGCTTATCAAGGTTACATATTTTATTACAATTCTCTGTAGAACAGAACCAATAGAATGTATATATAATTATAAAGGGACATTTATTAGACTTGGTTAGAGGATCAGATTCTAGATAGTCTCACAGGTATGTATGCTGGAGAACCAGACAAACAGGTAGCTCTATAGCTGCTCAGTTCACAAGCCTGGAAGCTTCAGAAAAAGAAGGACCAGTGGTGTGGCCCAGCCGGAAGACAGGAAGACCCCTGGAGAGCTGCTGGTGTAAATCTACATGGAAAGGCTGAAGAAGCTGGCATATAATGTATAATGCTCAAAGTGGATGATGGCAACAAAATACACATTCCCTCAAGAAGAATCAAGTTTGCATGTGCTGAAGCAGAATAAATGCCAGTTTGAGGCCCTCTTGAACTGTATAGCACGTTCAAGTGAGTGTTACTGGTTGCTTTTAGCCAGGTTTATAATAAAAATCAAAGGACAGATGGTCTTGGTGGCACACACCTGTAATCTCATCGCTTGGGAGGTGGAGGGAAGAAGATCTCTGTGAATTTGAGACTAGCACTGGCTAGTGAGTCTAGCCTGAACTGCATAGTGAGATCCTATCTCAGAAATACAGTTCATAGCTAAGGGTTTGCCTTGAGTCTCAGAGAAGACTTTGGACTTGAATTTTTCAGCAATGCTTTGGCAATTCTTAGAGATGAACTAAGTGCATTTTACATGAGATGGACATGAACCTTTTGGAGCCAGCAGTGGAATGTTCTAATTTAGGTCTCATATATCTCTTATCACATGTGTTTGGAAGGTGACTGGATTATGAGAGTGTTATAAGTGAATTTGGTGGGATCTGGTTGGAGGTGGGTCACTGGGAACATGGTCTGGAAGGACATATTATTTTATTCCATCTTAGCAAAATACTTCTATTACTTTTGTGATTATAAAATAAAGATTTTATTTTGATGTGAAAGAATAAGTTTAGCAGTCTTTTGTTTTTTAGGGTCTTCTATATAGAGCATCATGTCACCAGCAAATAATGTCAGCTTGACCTCTTCCTTTCCTATCTTTATTCCTTTTATTTCTTTCTCTTGTTTAATTGCTGTGGCTAAGGTTTCCAGCACTATATTGAATAGGAGTGATGACAGTGGACATCCTTGTCTTGTTCTTGATCTTAGTGTGAAAAGTTTCAGTTTTTGACCATTAAATATGATGCTGGCTGTTGTTTTCTCATAAATAACTTTTATTAGGTTGAGATAAAGTTCATCTATTCTAATTTTCTGTAGGGTTTTGATCATGAATAGGGGCTGGATTTTGTCGAATGCTTTTTCTGCATCTGTTGAGATGACCATATGTTTTTTTGTCCTTGAGTCTGTTAATATAGTGTATATATTTATTGATTTATGTATGTTGAACCATCCTTGCATCCCTGGGATGAATCTAACTTGGTCAGGGTATATGGTCTTCTTGATGATTCTCTGTATTCTGCTTGCCAGTATCTGATTAAGGATTTTTGCATCTATGTTCATTAGGGAGATTGGCCTATAGTTTTCTTTTCTGGTTGGGTCTTTCTCTGCTGTTGGAATCAATGTAATGGTTGTTTCCAGGAATGAATTTGGGAGTACTGCTTTCCTTTAAATTTTATTAAAGAATTTGAGAAGTTGTGGCATTAACTCTTCTTTAAAAGTTTTATAGAATCCAGCAGTAAAGCCATCAGGACTGCTGGGGCCTGCCTGGCAGAACAATAGGGTTTACCAGGCCAAGGGGCGAGGATTAAAGAAAAGAAACAAGAGACAGGAAAGCAGGGTCTGAAGGACTCATCAGTCAATACTGAGTGAGCACCACGTTTACATATCAGCCTCCTTTTATACATCTCTTAAGTACCGCCTATGTGCCGACTAGCTTCGTTTACATGTACAGAAAAAAAAAAAAAAAGATTAGTGGGCAATGGCAGAATCCTTGGCTTGTTTATCTCAAGGTTAATCATAAAGAACTGGTGGGCAGGGTGTGCTGACAGTTGTCTCAATTTAATCTGCTACAAAGGTCTCTGTGTAGAGGTTCTTAATTTAATCTGGTGAAGGCAGTAATTATCGTTGAGGAAAGTAAACAATGTTGGGCTCTGATCCAGAAATCAGGCCATGGCACTGTAGAAAATGGCTCCCAACACAGGACTAGGACTTTTCTTTGTTGGTAGATTTTTAAATTATATTTCCAATTTCACAGATTGATATTGGGGTGTTTAACCTTTTTTATTTCTTCTTCATTCAACTTTGGAAGTTCATATGTGTCTAGGGAATTAATCAGATTTTTATATATGGAGATATATCTTGTCCCTGTTCCTATCTTCCCTTGCACTGCTTCCTGACTGCCATGAGTTGTAGCCTTTTCCTCCAGTCTGTCCCTTTACTATCCATTTTCTGCCTTGGAGTCAAATAACTATGAACTAAACTACGAACCAAAAATTACTTCTCCTCCTTTAAGTTAGGGGGTCAGATACTATACCCTGTAACAGCAAAGTGACCAAGACAGACCCCTAGTCACTTCATATATAGAAATTAACTAAAAAAGTAAGCATGAACCTAAATTTTCTAACTAAATCTATAAAGGAAACTGAAGTCAGAAGAAACACAAATGTAAGTCATATTAACTTTGAATTAAATGATACATTCTTAGATATGATACCAAAAGTATAAGAGACAAAAGACAGAGTTCATAAACTGGAATTTACATGTTAAGAGTTTTGTGCTATGGAGGATACCATCAAGGAAATGAAAATATTTATAGCCCAGGTGGCAGTGCACACCTTTAAACTCAGCACATTGGGAGGCTGAGGCAGGAGGTGCACAAGTTCAAGCCCAGACTGGGTGACTTAGTAACATATTGAGACTGTCACAAAATAAAAAATACAAAAGCACTGAGGTTGTGTTTCATTGCAAGGGGCTTAGGTTCAATCTTCAGTGCTGAAAAATAAAAAGTGAATATTGAAATGTTAGAAAAATTTTCAACTCATATATTGGATGAAAGAATTGTATGCATAGTATATAAAGAAGCCAGAGATTTAGCTCAAGTGGTACCATGCCTATGTAGGAAGCACAAGGGCCCAAGCAATCCCCCATTCTGAAAAAAAAAAAAAAAAAGAAAAGAAAATATATAAAGAACTCTTACAGCCAAACAATTAAAAAATAAACAGCACAGCTTTAAAGTGGGCAAAAGATTTAGGTATTTTTCCAAAGAAGATCTCCAACTGGTTAATAATCACATGAAAATACGCACAATATCCTATAGTCAATAGGGAAATAGAAATCAAAACCACAGTGAGATATCACTACATATCCAATAGGGTACATATAATTAAAAACAAGAATAATAACAAATTCTGGCAAGTCTATGAGGACTCTTCATACATTGCTGTTGGCAGTGTAAAATGAAATATTACAATTACTTTAGAAATCAGCTGGGTCATTCCTCAAAAAGTCATATAAAATGTTAAATTCAGAGTTATCATATGATATGATATAGCAATTCTACTCTTAACTAAATACTCCACGTATATCCTGAAGAAAATTAAAACATACACACAGAAACTATTAATGTTAATAGCATCATTTTTCAGCAAAGAAAGGTGGAACTAACTCAAGTGTTCATCAACTAATACATAGTATCTCCATGTAATATAAAATTATTTGGCCATAAAAAAGGAATGAAATTCTGATAAATGCTAGAATATGTGTGAAACTTTGAAATATTGTACTAACTTAAAAAACAAAACAAAAGATCACATATTCTATGGACCTGCTTATAACAAATATCCAGAAGGGCCAGGGAGTTAGCTCAGTGGTTCTGGCGCCTGTCTTGCAAGCACAAGGACCCGGGTTCAATCCCCGGTTAACCACATACCATACTGGGCATGGAGACTCACGCCCAGCAGCAACCAGTACCACATACCACAGTGCTGGGTAGGTGGCTCAGCCTATAATCCCAGCACTCAGGAGACAGAGACAGGAGGATTGCTGTAATGTGAGTTTGAGGCTGAGCTCAGGGCCAGCCTGAACCACAAAGCGAGACCCTGTCTCAAAAAACAAAAACCCTAAAAAAAAAGAAATATCCAGAAAAGACCAATCCATAACTACAGAAGATAGGAACTGGGGGATGTAACTCATTGGTAGAGCACTTAGTTAGCAAAATAAGGCCGGAGGATCAATTACAAGCACTACAAAAAGTTAAAAAGAAAACAGCTTGGTGGTTGCCAGGGTTTGGTGGTAGAGAAAAATAGAGTTTATTTTGGGGGTTAAAGAAACTGTTCTGGAACTTGATATAATAATCAGTGCACAATTCTGTGAGTGTCCTAAAATCTACACATACTTCAAAGAACAGTATTTCAGTTATAGCTCAATAAAGCTGTTATAAGAGAGAAAAGAGACAGTGCCCCTCCAAAGGAAGTACAGAAGGAAAACTGAACTTTCTGGATGAATATCAGATAATATATATTTCATATAAAAGAACACTGTCCGGGACAAAGATCATCATTTCATAATAATAAAGATGTGAATTTATTTATCAAAAAGACATTAATCTTTTTGTTGTTGTTGTTGTTGTTTTGAGACAGGGTTTTGCTTTTGTAGTTCAGACTGGCCCTGAACTCACTATGTAGCTCAGCCTAGCCTTGAACTCGCAGAAATCCTCTTGTCTCTACCTCCTGCAGGCTGGGATTACAAGCATGAGCTACTATGCCCAGCATTGTGGTATGTGGTGCCAGGGATCGAAGTCAGGACCTTGCGCTTGCCAGGCAGATGCTGGAACCACTGAGCTAGATCTCTAGCCCCAAGACATAAATGTTTGCATATATTATAGCAGGGAATACATGAAGATATTAATAGAGATAAAAGTAAAACTGATACATTATTTTAGAGGGGTTTTTTTTAAGCACCTGATTTTCAATGATTCATATAAAAAAGGAAACAAAATAGATAATCCTATAGAAGACAAAGCCCAGGCTATAAATCAGTATGACCTAATTAACATATTTAGAACACTACCCAGAAACAGAATTGTGTAGTGAAGAATCTTGCTTTGCCCAAGGAGAGGTCTGTCCCTTGTACTTAGGCTTTGGGAGGTCATCTGTGTAGTACCTGATAGGAAAGTCTTTGTTTAGGGCATGAGCTGGTCACATCAGATCACGAGGTGGGGCTAGCTACACTTAATAGTCTTAGGGTGGAAACTTTAGGTTACTTACTATCAGTCCAACTGGTGATTGAATTCAACCATGTGTACGACCAATCAGCCCCACCAACGTAATGAAGCCCCAATAAAAACTCTGACAAAGGAGCTCTTTTGAGCTATGTGCATGGCAATACTTCTGGTGTGTTTCCACACAGGAGTGTCCAGAAAATAATGAGTGCTGATGCCCCAGGTAGGGGAAAATAAGAACTCTACGTTCAGTACTTCTTTTGGATTCTGGACAATATACTTTGCTTATGGCTGACTGAGTCTGAATTATCTCCTTATAACAAACCATAGGGATGAGAACAACATTTTGACTGAATTCCATGAATTCTACCAAATTATTAAAACAAAGGCTGTTTTCCAATATCACAGACCTAAAATGATGAGGGTAGTCTTTTTTTTTTTTTTTAAGTTTTTTAGGGTGTTTTGAGACAGTGTCTGTAGTTCAGACTGACCCTGAACTCACTATGGAGCCCAGACTAGCCTCAGATTTTCAGGAATTCTCCTGCCTCTGCCTCTTGAGTGCTGGAATTACAGACATGGGCCACCACACCTGGCTATGAGGGTAGTCTTGATGACTGTTTTACAAGAATATTTTTTGTGTGCACCTGGAGCCATGTGATATAGATCCTATTGTGGGCCATAAAACAAGTCTCAATAAAATTAAAACAAATAAAATCATATAGGCTGGGGGAGTATCTCAGTGGTAGAGAACTGGCTTACCATGTGTGAGGCCCTGGGTTTAACATCCACAATGAGAATAAAGAAAGCAGAAAGGAGAGATAGAGGGAAGAAAGGAAGATCTTATAAGTGTATTCTTTGGTCTTATTGGTGCCCTCTGGATTAGCTAACTATTGGCTTTTGCCTCTGTCCCAGAACCACCTCCTTTTACTTGGTTGGAATAGGAGGTTCAGTGTATCTGGCTCAGTATCGAGTACCTAGATTTCCAAGAATGAGCAACAGTACTGTGAATGACCCCAGACAATACAGATATTGATCTACCAAAGGAACTAATTAATAGCCAGATTTATGTCATGTTGTCTATCATAATAAATCAGCACCAATCATTATATCAAATAAAAACTGAACATTGACAAACCTTAAGGATCAATAATGTACCACCTTTACTAATAGCAAGGGATAATAATTATATTATGAACCCTAAAGTAAACCAAATATTGACATATTATTGACCTACAGTAAATACCTACTAAATGGAACAATTTTATCTCTACTAACAATAGAAGGGTATTAAATAGTGATAGTCTTTATCTTCTTTCTTCTTTTTCTTTTTTTTGTGACTATTCTCTATCACCGTAAATTTCCTTTTACTCTTCAATAAGATCCTCTATTTCACTTTTCTCCCATCCTACTCATTCCTCATTGATTAATTTCTCAAATTCATTCTACAGTTTTACCTTTTCCACCTTTACTAGTATAACTATTAACTTTATGACTCACTAGAGAGTGAGGTATCTTTACAACATTGCTAGGATTCATCAACACAGAAATGGGCTCTGTCTGCCCACTCTGTCCACCAGTGACAGCAAAGACGTGCTCTGAAGGGGACAAACATTTTTCTTTCTTTTTTCCATTTCTTGGTTTTGGTTCTGTTTTGTTTTTTCTTGATTGTTTTTCCTTGTTATATGAATGTAAACATTGTTTCTAATTTTTTTTGTTGTTCTTGTTCTGTTCTTGTTTTTACTTCTTTCTTCACTCTTTCCCTTATGTCTCCTTCAGCAGTTTCCCAAAGTTTGTATAATCTTCCTTTGTCTTCCAACCTTGTTTTTCTTGTTGTTTTGGTTTGTTTGTTTTGTTGGGTTTTTTTTTGAGACAGGGTCTCCTTTGTAGTTCAGACTGGTCCTGAACTCAACCTTTAACTCAGCAATCCTCCTGCCTCTGCCTCCCAAATGCTGGGACTGCAAGCGTGAGCCACCACACCTTGCACTGTGGTATGTGATACTGATTGCTGCTAGGCGTGAGTCTCCACACATGGCATTGTTGTATGTGGTCACCAGGAACAAACCTGGACCTTGCCCTTGCAAGGGAGGCGTGAACCCATTCATTCCCTCCTTGTTTTCAATCACTTCCACTTCTATTTCTCTATTTCTTTTTTAACCCCCAACTCTTTTTAAATTTTCTCCTCTAGTGATTAAATTGCCATATGGAGGGTATATTTACTCTATGAAGTTTTCTGCTTTGTTTTAGATTTTGTCATATATTCACAAATATAGTTCATATGGTTAAAGGTGGCAAATTAATAGTTACCACAGTTTGTCATTTTCTTGGCTATGTTTGGTGCTACTGTTATTACTGACTGTATTACTTTAGCCAAGGTGACATAATTATTCTAATCAGTTGTTCTTTCTGGTATGCCAAGACTGAGATTGCCTAAGGATCATAAACAATACTACAAGTCAGTGCCAAAGAACCTTTGGCTAGGCCAAAGAGGTAGCAACTTGTCATCCCCAATAAATGGAAGAGGTAGGATGTTGCAACAGATCCAAAAGCCAGTTACATCTATGAAGACATCTCTGAGAAGTACTAATCTCCGAAGGGTTCTAAAACTTAGCAATAAAGCTATCTGTCATAAGCAATTTATAAGCATGAACACAGAAATTAAACAAACAAACAAAAAAAATCGGAAGACACTTAAGCAAGATACAATCTGTTCACAGAAATAATGGCAGAAAACTTCCCAAGCATGGAAAGAGAATTTGACATACAGAGAAGTGAAGCATGTGGTACCCCAGTTAGCCGTGATTTTCAAAAATCTATACTGAGGAAATAACAGTCAAGATTCCAGAAATTCAACACAAGAAAAAATATTAAAAGCTGTTAGAGGGCCGAGGATTTAGCTCAGTGGTTCCAGCGCCTGCCTTGCAAGCTCAAGGGCTGGGATTTGATCCCCAGTAACCACTTACCACAATGCTGGGCATGATGGCTCACGCCTGTAATCACAGCACTCAGGAGGCAGAAGCAGGAGGATTGCTGAGTTCAAGGCTGAGTTCATCACCAGCCTGAACTACAAAAGTGAGACCCTGTCTCAAAAAAAAGCTGTTAGAGGGCCGGGGAGTTAGCTCAGTGGTTCCAGCGCCTGTCTTGCAAGCACAAGGGCCCGGGTTCGATCCCTGGTAACCACATACTATACTGGGTGTGGAGACTCACGCCCAGCAGCAACCAGTACCACATACCACAGTGCTGGGCATGGTGGCTCACGCCTGTAATCCCAGCACTCGGGAGGCAGAGGCAGGAGGATTGTGATGTGAGTTTGAGGCTGAGCTCAGGGCCAGCCTGAACCACAAAGTGAGACCCTGTCTCAAAGAAAGAAAGAAAGAAAAGAAAGAAAGAGACTGCCAGAATGGATCAAGAAGCAAGATCTAACAACAGGCTGCATATAAGAAACCAGAAATACATTTAATTCAAAAGGAAAATCAAAGGATGGAAAACAATACTGCATGCCAAAGGAACTCAGAAAAAGCAGGGGTAGCTATTCTCTTTGTAGATAAAGTGGATTTCAACTAAGACTGATTAAAAGAGACAAAAAATACCATTACATCCTTGTAAAGGGAACAGTCCAAGAGGAAGAGATAACAATCATAAATATATATGCACCAAATACCAGTGCACCCGACTATGTAAAACAAATAGTAACAGACAGAAAAAAAATCAAGTAAGCACTAACTAATACAACTGTAATAGGGTCCTTAGTTCCCTGTTGTCACAAATCAGAGCAACTAGGCAAAAAATCAACAAAGGAATACCAGAACTGAACCAAACTTTTGAACAAATGAATTTAGTGTTCCACCCCAGGTCAGAATACACACTCTCAGATGGTGCTGGAATATTGTCTAAAATGCATCACATACCTCGCTGACAAAATATACATAAGTAAATGCAAAGGAATTGAAGCTACCCCCTTCATATTATCAGACTATAGTGTAATGAAATGGGAAGTCAATGGCAAAAAACCCATAAAATTACACAGATACAGAAAAATTAAATAACACCCTCCTGAAAAACCAATGAGTCACAAAATTAATGAACAAAAATAAAGTTTCTACACTTAAATGATTACAGCATATCAGACTTAGGGGATGCAATGAGAGCATTTCCATGAGTGAAATTTATATCAGTGAATGCCCCAATCAGAAGAACAGAGTAAGCTCAAATAAACAATTTAAGGCTGGGGATTTAGCTCAGTGGTTCCAGCATCTGCCTCGCAAGTGCAAGGGCCTAGGTTCAATCCTCGGTAACCACATACCACAATGCTGGGTGTGGAGACTCACATCCACCGGCAATCAGTACCACATAGCACAATGCAGGGCGTGGTGGCTCATGCCTGTAATCCCAGCATTTGGGAGGTAGAGACAAGAGGATTGCTTTGAGTTCAAGGCTTGTTGTGAGCTACATAGTGAGCTCAGGCCAGCCTAAACTACAAAAGCGAGACCCTGTCTCAAAAAAAAAAATTCAGGGCTGGGGAGTTAGCTCAGTGGTTCTGGCGCCTGTCTCGCAAGCGCAAGGACCCGGGTTCGATTCCCCGGTAACCACATAACAATACTGGGTGTAGAGACCCACACCCAGCAGCAATCAGCACCACATACCACAGTGCCGGGCGTGGTGGCTCACGCCTGTAATCCCAGCACTCGGGAGGCAGGGGCAGGAGGATTGTGATGTGAGTTGGAGGCTGAGCTCAGGGCCAGCATGAACCACAAAGCGAGACCCTGTCTCCAAAAACCTAAAAAAAAAAAAAAAAAAAAAAAAAAAAAAAAAAAAAAAAAAAAAAAAAAAAAAAAAATTCAACAGCAGATCTTAGAACTAGAGAAAACCATTCTAAAATTCATTTGGAACCAGAAGAGACTTAAAATAGCAAAAGAAATTCTGCACAACAAAGGCAAAGAGGAGGCATCACAATCCATAAACTTCAAATTATACAACCAAGCTACTCTAATAAAAACAGCATGGCACTGGCAAAAAAAAAAAAA
>PVIR01026302.1:0-24044 GCA_004026965.1 Petromus typicus | reverse complement strand
GGTGCCGCAGTCGCCGTTTCCCGAGCCGCCCGCTGCTAAACTCAGTCCCTGGGCGCTCCTCCGGCGTGGGCCTGGAGACAAGTAAACTCCAAACCCAGTGCAGATTCAGTGGCACAGTCGCCGTTTCCCGAGCCGCCCGCTGCTAATCTCAGTCCCTGGGCGCTCTTCCGGCGTGGGCCTGGAGACAAGTAAGCTCCAGCAGGAGTGGCTATCTTATTTGCAAACAAAGTAAATTTCAAACCAAAACTGATTAAGAGAGACAAAGACCCTACATCCTCATACAGGGAACAATCCAAGAGGAAAAGATGACACTCATATATGCACAAGACCTAGTGCACTCAACTATATAAAACAATATTAGTGGACATGAAAAGCCAAATAAGCACTAATACAATAGTACTAGGGGATCTCAATATCCCACTGTAACAAATAGAAAGATCAACTGGATGAGAAAATCAATAACAAAATACTAAAACTGACCCAAACTTTCAAACAAATAGACTTAATAGATGTCTGCATTGTATTTCACTCCACAAAATCAAAGCATACATTCTTCTCAGCTGCACATGGGTCATCCTCCCAAATAGACCACATACTATTTCACAGAGCACTTTTAAGTAAATGCAAAGGAATTAAAGTTATCCCCTGTATATTGTCAGACCATAGTGTCTTCATATTGGAGATCAACAACAAGAGAAATTCCAAGAACCTTACATATACATTGGAATTGAATGACATTCTCTTTAACAACCAATGAGTCACAGAAAAAATTAAAGAAGAGATTAGTTTATACAATTAAGTGATAAAAATCAGTACAACATACAGGAACCTATGAGAAATAATGAAAACAGTCCTACAAAGGAAACTCACAGCAGTGAATGTTCATAGTAGGAAAACAGAGAGGGATCAGGGGCCGGGGATTTAGCTCAGTGGTTCCAGTGCCTGTCTTGCAAGCGCAAGGATCTGGGTTTGATCCCCAGTAACCACATAACAATACTGGGTGTGGAGACTCACCCCAGCAGCAACCAGCACCACATACCATAGTGCCGGGTGTGGTGGCTCATGCCTGTAATCTCAGCACTCAGCAGGCAGAGGCAGGAGGATTGCTGTGATGTGAGTTTGAGGCTGAGCTCAAGGCCAGCCTGAACCACAAAAGCTAGACCCTGTCTCAAAAAAATCTTAAAAAAAAATAGAGAGGGCTCAGATAAAAAACCTAATGTTGAACCTCAAGCTACTAGAAAAAGAAAAGCAAGACAAACCCAAAGCTCATTCAAGGGAAGAATCTATAAGAATTAGAGCAAAAATTAGTGTAGTGGAGACTAAGAAAATGATACCAAAAAATCGACAAATCAAAGAGTTGGTTCTTTGAAAGAATAAACAAAATCAACATACCCTTAGCCAACCTTATCCAAAAAAGGAAAGAAAAGGCTCAAATCCACACAATTAGGAATAAAAAGGGTAAAATCACAACAGATCCAGCAGAAATCCAGAGAATACTCAATACTTGCTTTGAGAACCTGTACTCCAATAAGATGGACAACACAGAAGAAATGGACAGATTCCTAGAAACGTGAATGATCAAAATTGAACAAAAAAGATACAAAAATGCTACACATAACATTATCAATCAGTGAAATTGAAAATGTAATTAAAAACCTAATGACAAAGAAATGTTCTGGTCCTCGTGGCTTTACTACTCAGTTCCATAACAAATTTAGAGAAGAGCTAATCCCACTATTCTTCAAACTATTTAATGAAATGGAAAGGGAAGCAATACTCCCCAATTCACTCTTGAAAACAACCATTACCTTGATTCAAAAAGCAGAGAAAGACTCAACAAAGAAAGAGAACTATAAGCCAATCTCTCTAATGAATATAGATGCAAACATCCTCAATAAGATACTAGCAAACAGAACACAAAAGATCATCAAGGAAATCATACACCCTGATCACCTGTATTCATCCTATGGATGTAAGGATGGTTCAACATACATAAATTTATAAATGTAATATACTACGTTAACAAAGTTGAGGACAAAATCCATGATTATCTCAATAGACACCAAAAAAGGCATTTGAAAAATATCCAACACCATGCATGATTAAAACCTTGCAGAAAATTGAAATAGATCATTTATATCTCAGGCTGGTTGAAGTTATTTATAAAAAACAACAGCCAGCATCATACTAAATGGTCAAAAACTGAAACCTTTCGCACTAAGATCAGGAACAAGACAAGGATGTCCACTACCACCACTCCTGTTCAATATAGTTCTAGAAATATTAGTCACAGCAATAAGACATGAGAAAGAAATACAAGGAATAAAGACAGGAAATGAGTAAGTTAAGCTTTCGCTATTGATGATGACATGATACTCTAATGTGAAGATCCCCAAAACTCAGCCAAGAGACTGATTGAATTAGCAGATTCAGTAGCACAGCTGGATACAAGGTCAACACTCAAAAATCAATAGCCTTTGTATACACAAACAACAGACCTTCTGAGAGAGAAATAGAAGAAATAATTCCTTTCACAATAACATCCAAAAAATGAAATATCTAAGAATCAATATAACAAAAGAAGTGAGGAGCCAGGGATATAGCTCAGTGGTTCTGGCGCCTGTCTTGCAAGCACAAGGGCCAGGGTTCAATCCCCGGTAACCACATACCTATACTGGGCGTGGAGACTCACCTCAGCAGCAACCAGTACCACATACCACAGTGCCGGGCGTGGTGGCTCACGCCTGTCATCCCAGCACTCGGGAGGCAGAGGCAGGAGGATTGCTGTGATGTGAGTTGGAGGCTGAGCTCAGGGCCAGCCTGAACCACAAAGTGAGACCCTGTCTCAAAAAACCTAAAAAAATAAGTGAAAGACCTATACTCTGAAAACTACAGCATTCTGTAAAAGGAGATCAATGAGGATATCTGAAAATGGAAAGACATACGTTGTCCCTTGGTAGGAAGAACCAATATTATCAAAATGGTGATACTTCCAAAACTATTGTATAGATTCTGTGCAATCCTAATTGATGTCCCAGTAACATATTTCACAGAGCTAGAGAAAAGAATCTGAAAATTCATCTGGAATCAGAAGAGACCTAGCTAGCAAAAGCAATTCGAGGCAACAAGATCATGGCCATGGGTATCACAATCCCCAACTTGAAACTATACTGCAAAGCCACTGTGATTAAAAAAAAAAAAAAACAGCATGGTATTGGCAAAGAAACAGGTCAATGGAGCAGACTAGAGGATGCAGAAACAACTCAAGTAATACTAAGTCACCTCATCTTTGACAAAGGAGCCAAACACCCTCATTAAAGGAAAGATAGCCTCTTTAATAAATGGTGTTGGAAAAACTAGGATTCATCCTGCCAAAGATTAAGGATAGATCTATGTCTTTTACATGCACTAAACTAAAGTAGAATTGGATTAGAGATCTAAATATTAAAACAGAAACGCTAAACCTGCTAGAAGATAGGTTAGGTAGAACTCTTGGAAACAATGGCATAGGGAAAGACTTTATGAATAAAACTTCAGTAACATGTGAACTAGCAGAAAGAATCAACAACTGTTGAAAAGCTTCTGTGCAACCAGAGAAACCACCAACAGAGTGAAAAGATAGAGTGTAATTTGGGGGGAAATATTTGCCAGCTGCTCCTCAAACAAAGGACTACTATCTAGAATATATAAAGAACTTTAAAAATCAGCTCCCCAAATTTAAAAACCCAATGCAAAAGTGGGCATCTGAAATGAACAGATACTTTTCAAATGAAGAAATAAAAACAGCAAAACAAATTTTTAAAAAATAAAAAATAAAATAAAATATTACTCGCCCACAAAAAAATAAAATAAAAACAGCAAAGAAACATTAAACAATGTTCAACATCACTAGTCATTCATGAGTTGCAGATGAAAACAACACTGAGATCATCTCACTCCAGAAAGAATGGCTACTATCAAGAAGTCAGCCAAGGGGCCGGGGATTTAGCTCAGTGGTTCTGGGGCCTGCCTTGCAAGCGCAAAGACCCGGGTCCCATCCCTGGTAACCACATACAATACTGGGTGTGGAGACTCACGCCCAGCAGCAATCAGCACCACATACCACAGTGCCGGGCGTGGTGGCTCACGCCTGTCATCCCAGAATTTGGGAGACAGAGGCAGGAGGATTGCTGTGATGTGAGTTTGAGGCTCAGCTCAAGGCCAGTCTGAACTACAAAGTGAGACCATGTCTCAAAAACAAAAATAAAAACAAATAAACAAAAAAAAAGGAAATCAGCCAACAACAAATGCCGATAGGACTGTGGGAAAAGAGGAATCTTTCTTCTTTATTGGTGTGAATGTAGACTGGTGCAACCACTGTGGAAATCAGTGTAGAGATTCCACAAAAACTCGGATTAGTGGTCCCATTTGTCCCTGCTCTTTCCCTGTTACGTATATACACAAAAGAATTAAAATCCTCATACCACAGTGACATGTGTATACCCATGTTTATAGTGGCAGTTTGTAATAGTGAAATTTTAGAAGCAGCCCAAATGTCCTTCGACTGGAGACTGGATAAGGAAGATGTGGGGTTTAAAAATAAAAATAAAATGGAGTACTACTAGGCTATAAATATTGATAAACTAAAGGCATTTATACTAAAATGGATGCATCTTGAAACCATACTCATAAGTGAAATAAACAGAACACAGATGTGTAAATACCATATCATTTCATTCGTATGAGAAGCTGAGGGAATAAATGAGGTCCAGAACGTATGATAATATAGTGACATAGGTAGAAAATGTTCAAAGTGAAAGGTGAAACAGGTGGGGGCGGGAGAAAGCAAAAGAAGGAAAGAAAATATTTGATGATAAGAATGAAAAATGGAAACAAAGCTTATGTGTATAGGCAGTTTGGGAATTTTAGGGAAGGCAGGAAAATGGGGAAAAATGAGAATCAAGATACATCATGTATAGGTATAAATTCTCAATGAGGAATATGATCAAATGCATATCTATCATGTACCAATAAATTAAAAAATAATTTTAAAATGCCTTTTATTGTAGTAAAATATATATAGCATACAATTTACCATTTTAACCATTTTTATGTATATAATTCTGTAACATAAAGCATATTCATGATGTTGTACAACCTCCCTACTGACCATTTTCAGAACTTTTTTTTCTTGAAACAAGGTCTCACTATATAGTTCAGGATGGTCTTGAACTTACCATGTAGCAAAGCTGGCTACTTCTGGCGATCCTCCTGCCTCAGCTTCCCAAGTGCTATGATTACAGGTATTTGACACTACATGCAGCTCAGAATTTTTTCACTATCTCAGACAGAAGCTATAGGCCAGTGATGTAGACTTTTTAGAGACTGAGGACCCAAACTGCAACCCAGAACCCATTTATTTATTGCAAAGTGCCAATACTGCAATTAAACCTGAAGAGCTAAAACTCAGCTACAGAGGCAATGCTGGGGCTACTTGGTTTAAGTGCTGATAGAGAGTGTTCTTTGTGCCTGCTACAGCATGCATGCCATAGGTCCCATAAAGTCACTGAACAATGACTTTAATCCTCCTTCTCAGCCAGCCCAAAGTAACCACCATTATACTTCCTGTTTCTGAATTTTCCTGTTCGAGGTAATTCCTACAAATGGAATAGTATAGCATTTGTCCTCTTCTGTCTGACTGACTGTACTTCATATAACATTTTCAAGGTCTGTCTGTCGTAGTTTTTAAAATGCTTCTAAGGCACTTGCTTCAAGTTTCTGTACTTATTTGCTGGCATGTTACCTTACAGTTTGTGGACCAGCTTCAGTCTAGGGATTGTTTTGAGATCATACTTTACTAGACACAGTCTTCCAGAAAGAACAATGGAAGTATTAGAAGCAGCTAAGTTAGATAGAAAGTAATATACATTTGGGGGGGCGGGGATTTAGCTCAGTGGTTCCAGGATGTGCCTCAAAAACACAAGGTCCCTAGTTCAATCCCTGGTAACCACATACCACAATACTAGGCGTGGTGACTCATGTCATGTCCATCAACAATCAGCACCACACACCACAGTGCTGAGCATGGTGGCTCACACCTGTCATCCCAGCACCCAGGAGGTAGAGGCAGGAGGATTGCTGAGTTTGGGGCTCTCCTGGATTTCATAGTGAGTTCAGGGCCAGCCTGAACTACAAAAGCAAGACTCTGTCTCAAAAAAAAAAAAAAATACACTCAGGGAAGTCAGTGAAAAATGAAGACATCAGAATTTGTGGTTGGAAGTACATCTAAAGAAGGCCAGGCATCAAGATAGAGGTGCAATGGCCAGGCCTACATGCCTTCTTGATATACAACCAGTAACCGGGAAATATATATTGTAATTAGCACCACCTGGTCCAAGAAGTCCAGAGAGGCATCAATCGCTTAAGTGGGTGACCAGAGCCTCCAGTCCCATCCTTTCCCAAAAAAAGTCTTTGTTGTTTTCATTCGCCCTTGCTCTGTAACCTGCCTCCTTTTTAGATCAACGTTAACTAAGCAGCTATACTTGTACTCCTATAGGTTAACTGTAGTTTGGCCCAGGTTGTACCCACATTGTGACTTTGCTGTATAAATTACCCCTCACACAGGGCCTTGGTGACAACCCACTCAGGACCCCTCCTGTCTCTATTCCTGTTCCCTACTAAACCTTTCCTACTCTTAAGCTCCTTTGTCCTTCAGAATTCACTCTTTGAAGAAGGCAAACATTTGGTATATCTGACGTCTACAAGATTGGGAGTTACATTTTCCCTCCATATCACAAAGACTGTTTTTCACCAAGAAACAGAGTAACTGTTTAATAGATAAAGCTATCAGCATCAGGATACATGCATGAAAAAGAAAATCTTTTGTAGTCATGGGCATATATGTGCACCATCTCAAACACTGCTTTGATGGTGCACTAATGTTCACCTCAGATAAGCAGCATTCATTAAAATCACTAAAATTTTGGCACATGGGAAAGATCAACCTTACCACAAGCACTTGTGCGTTGTCCTCTTTTATTATGAGCTCCACTATCAATTCAAAATCCCTTTCCATCAACCCTCTCAGAAGCCTTGAAGATTATCACCATATGGTTCAGAATGGTAGCCTGAGTCTACATATAGGTAAGAGTCCTCCTTCCTCCAAGATGGACAACTTCTCAGCATTTTTTGTTCACAACCAACATCTTCTCCTTTCTCCTGTTTGGAAATTTTGCTTCTCTCTTCTTCCATCCCTCATCACACATAAGCAAGTTGGGCTTTGCTGGTCTTTGAAGACTTCCCAGAAACAGGGAACTCTAGGGCTTACTTGAAATAAAGGAAATGATTTTGGGGGACTGCAGAGTATGAAGCCCACAGAATCCAAAAACCCTGTACTCACACCTGGCCCCCAGATCACTCTGCGGTTAGATCTGCTGAGGTCATTTGTCAGCGTGACTTAAGACTTCAATGTATTTAGACATAAGATCTGCAGACATCCTTAAATGTCTCCCTTAAACATCACTGCCCTGTGGCTCACTTCCCTAGTGCCCTCTTGGCCTTTGCCAACCTCCCTGGCCATCTACCCTGGGGAAGCACAACCCAACCTCTGCCTTCCAGAGTCCCTTGAAACGCATCTTTTCCCTTTGGACCCCATTACTGATTTGATCTAGAGTCAGTGCATTTCTTCGCTTTCAATTTCAAGTTGGGCATTTGTTGACACTCTGAATTAATTTTATTTTTTTAATATGTAAACTATCCATGTGTTTAAAAGTAGAAACTATGTGAAAAGATGAACTCAGAAATCTTGTTCCCTCCCATTCTCTGTGTTTCTGCTCTCCACTGCCTACAGGCAATCACTTTAATGTGTTTTTTAAATTTATCTTCACAGTGTTTCTTTCTGAAAATAGAAGCAAATATGTAGATGGGTTCTTATCTCCCATCCCTTTCTTGCACAAAATACATCATGCTGCATATGTTATTCTTCATCATGTGCTTTGCTTTGTCACAACAAAATAGCTTGAGTTCACCCTGCATCGGAATCTTTTTAAGCATCTATTTTTATACCTGCATAGAACTCTACTCTATGATTGTGCCACAGTTTATCTTAACTAGTTCTGTATCATTCATACATGTTTGTATTTTTCCATTTTTCTACTATTATAAGCAACACTGCAGTCTCTCAACTTGCCCTTTCATAAATGTGTAGGGATATCTTTTAGTTAGCTTTCTAGAAAAGGATTTCCTCGACCAGAAGAGTAAATGTAGCTGCAGAGAGTGTCTGCCACCTGACAGGTGAAAAAATGCTTTCTCATGGTATTTTCTGGTACTCTTTGGCAAACGTGGTCACTAGGGGGAAAAATAATGAGATTATAACAAAAAAGAAAGGAAACAAATTTTATGTATATAGGGAGGTGGTAAGGTGGGTAGGGCTATGGGAAAAAATGAGAATTAAGTTGTGTCATATACTGATACAAATCCCCATTATGGAGTGCAACCATGATGCATATATGTAATGTACCAATAAAGATTTCAATTAAAAATTTTTTTTTAAAGTTTGCAGCCCCACTCACATTTATTTTTCCATATTTGTTGGGAAAAAGGGTGAAAATAAAGGAATCAAGAAAAAGAATCGAGCTCCACAGTTAAGGACTCTCTGAAAGAGAGAGAGGGACAGAGGGACAGAGGGACAGAGGGAGGGAGGGAGGGAGAGGAAAGGAGGGAGAAAGAGAGAAAGCGAGGGAGAGGCCATCTGGGCAGGCATTGTTTAAGCACTGAGGCAGTCTATTCACTCCAGTTGGTGGTTGGTGTGCACTGAATCTGGAACAGGACTCAGTATAAAGTGGCAGAGAACAAAGAATTTGAAGGGAAGAGGTGGGGTTATTGCCTTGAGAAATCTGAGGAGCAGATAGAGGGAGATCCCCCTGTTCATGATAGCTGGTGTCTTGTCTTTGTTCTTCTTTGAGACTTGCTGTACTTCTGCCACCAAAGCTTAATATGCATCCAGTCGGGCTGTGCCTGACACTGTGCTCCTGCCTATGTAGTTGCCATGGAGACAGTGTGCACTCTAGTCACGTGGTTGCCTTACCTAAGGGTGTGACAGACCCACTTTTATTGGAGTTAAACCTGAGAGGGACTGTTGAGACAGAACAGTGCCGTCTCTTACAGGCTATGGTATTTTCTAGGATCGTAAGAAAAAGATGTAGTTGTTTCTGAGAGGGGGTTGTTTTTGAGGCTGCAGTCACTGGACCGTTCTGCTTGAGTTGGTTTTTTTCCAAGGGGAGGCTCACTAGTCCTTATCGGCCTGGGTAGATCTATTCTGGGAGAGAAAACTTAAACAACATGAATGTTAAGGGAAAGAAGGTCTGAAATAGCTGCAACCTGTGCTCTGGCTAAAATGGTGATGGTCTTGTTCCTTTAGCACTGTCCATCTTTCTGATGGTCTTTGTTGTTGGTCTTTTTCATTAGGTTCACAATATAAATATAAATTGCAAATTTTTTCCCAGTTTTTCATTTGTCTTATGCTTTTTCTTGTATTTTCAGCCATGCAAAAGTTTGAAGTTTTTTAAATGTAGTCTAATTTGTAATCTAATCTTTTGTTATATGTCTTCTGGATTTTGAGTAATGATTAGAAAGGTTTTATCACTCAAAAGTTACAAAGAAATTCACTCATGTTTTCTTCTGCTATTTCTTCTTTTTTAAAATGCTAATTTTGATCCAATTCAAGGACTATTTGGTGTGTGACAGTTTCATCAATATGGAGGTTTTTCATCCTGGATGCCTGTGCTTGGCTGCGGTTTCCACTGTAAGTGGTGGTTCACACACTGGAGGACATCTCATTCCCCTAAGTCTCCTACACGTAGCTTTGTCCATCAACTAATCCAAAATATCTTTTGAAGGAATTATCTCAAAAAGAGGAAGCTCTGGTGGAGACTGCGATGTGCTGCTCTGGCATTACCAGGAAGACCTAATAAGAAGGAGGCTAAACATGGCCTCCCCGGAGCAGCATATGCACATTCCTAGATGTTTCTTGATCTTTGCAGATAGCTGTCTAAGTTTCCCTATAGCAGTCGTATCACATGCAGCCTGATCCCTCTTAGCACATGTGCAGTAGCACCCACTAACCTCTGCTGTTTGTTTGATTAGCATATACCCTTTGTAGTGTTTTGCTG
Organism: Petromus typicus; assembly: GCA_004026965.1. Classification (NCBI taxonomy): domain Eukaryota; kingdom Metazoa; phylum Chordata; class Mammalia; order Rodentia; family Petromuridae; genus Petromus; species Petromus typicus. The sequence goes on along the minus strand of PVIR01026302.1, from coordinate 13,896 downwards.
TAAACATGAGACCCCTCAAGAGATTGAATGAATTTCCTGCTTCAAACCAAATATATGTGTGGCAGATTGTAATAAACTTTGCCTTGGCTCAAGAAACCCTGGTTCCCAGTGCCTGGCTGTCTTGTGTCTTTTCTTTTCTTTGTAAGACCTTCCCCCTTTGGGACCTCCAACAATCCTTCATGGATATTCACCTGCCACATAGTTAGCTCCATTTTTTCCTCCCTGAGACCCTGAGCATCTCAGTTCTCCCAGCTACAGCCTTCTATAGGAGGCTTGGTAACTACCTTCACCATGATATCCACAGGACATCAGAAGTCCCACATTTCCAAGGATAAGGCTTTTGGTCCTTGATACTATTCCTGCTGTATATGGATTTACATTTGGGCTGGAAAGGTTTCGGGCATGTCTAGGGGAAAGGGGTGGCAAGGAAGCATATAATTTGTACAAAAACTTTTAGTTCTCCTTCTCCCACTCTGGCTTGCTGTCATTCCATGAGGGTGATTCAGGCTCCTCATCATTTGAGCACATGTTCAAGAATCTTCACGTGCAAGTCTGACTTTTGAAGTTCGCATAGGGGAATGTGAATAAGCTGTTTTAGTAACAAAGAAAGTGTTTCTTCTCTGTTAAAATTCTCTTCATACTGAATAATGCAGCTGTCACTCCTGAGTTCTCAAAAACTTATTGACAAACAAATTGTTACTTCCTGCTCTCTAGTTGTTTATTTATTAACCCATCAGCAACTTTATTTGTGCACTGTCTGCTCCAGGCAAAATATCTCATCTGGTCAGTTTAACTGTTCTAAAGTTTTGTTTCCTTTACCATCTTCCTGGATTTTATCTATTCAGATTTAGCTGGTCTTCTCTTTCATAGCTGGTCTTCATCATAAAATAGACTTGCAGTTATTTTCATTTCAATAAATGAAAACTGCATTCATTTTTAAAGTTTTTTGTTTTGTTTTGTTTTGTTTTGTTTTTTTAGGTTTTTTTGAGACAGGGTCTCACTTTGTGGTTCAGGCTGGCCCTGAGTTCAGCCTCAAACTCACATCACAGCAATCCTCCTGCCTCTGCCTCCTGAATACTGGGATGACAGGCGTGAGCCACCAAGCCCGGCACTGTGGCATGTGGTACTGGTTGCTGCTGGGGTGAGTCTCCAAGCCCAGTATTGTATGTGGTTACTGGGGATCGAACCCGGGTCCTTGTGCTTGCAAGACAGGTGCCAGGACCACTGAGCTAACTCCCCGGCCCTCATTTTTAAAGTATTACATTAAGAGAAATGGGGCATTTATATTTTGCTGCCAGAGGGGAAGTTCTCAAAATGGCTCCCAATAAGCTCGTGTGAGAAAGCATTCTCCCAGGTAACTTCACTGACCACCAAACTGCTATGCTATCCAGCATTGTACTGCCATGAGATGTCCAAGCTTTGAGGCCTAAAAGGAGCAGATAGCACATGGAATTGAGTGTGCTTCCCTATAGATTTGATCCAGAATGTTCATCAAAAGCCTCATGAGTTCAGAGGTGAGGCTATTTTGTAAGGTCTTTGGATCACGGGGCTGCTACACTCACCAGTGGATTGATCCACTGAAGAGGTCAGGAATGAGTGTACTATTAGGAAGTAAGGTCTGGCAGCAAGAGGTGTGATCTGAAGGAGTGTATCTCCCTCCCTGGTTCTTTCCTTCTCTCTGCTTCCTGGCTGCCATGGGGTGAGCAGCTTTCCCCTGCCAGATCTTTACATTATGCCTTCCTTCGGTGGACCAGCTGATTAGGGACTGAATCCTCTACATACTATGAGCCAAAATAAACCTCTCTTCCAAATTGTGAGTGTTGGGTATTTTGTCCTAGTGATGAAATGGGATGGAGACAGTCAGTGCTCTGAGGCCATAGGAATTTATTGCATCAACTGGAGACTTTGCTTAGCATACTTTTTGAATGATTTTTTCATCTATAAATTTAGACATATATGTATATATAAAGCAGGAAGGAAAAATGCCATAAACCCACACACAACATCCTATCTTTGGGACATGAGAAATCCTGAGAAAGCACTATTTTGTCTTGGATTGTTCTTCAAAAGCAAATCTTTAATCAAGAATTCCAGTATAAAGAGGTTATTTGATGGGTGGCCCTAAGAAATACCCTCAGGAAGGTGCATACACAAGAAAGAAAAAGAGAGGGAGTCAATAAAGGGTTATCAAATCAGTATCACTGTGGACAACTATAGCTAATGCCATTAAACTCTGGAAAACAGTTCATACTACACCTCTAGGTTATCCCAACTATGGAGTGGGGAGGTCCGTACCTGCCTGAGGGCTACTTCTGGGACACTCTCTGGTACTGCCTGTTGCTCTGTGACTGGACCAAGGGTGAGTTCCAGTATGAATGTCAAGGGCTTGTGGAAGTAACCGCGACAGTGTTACTTTACTCCTTGTGATGGAAAGTGCAGGACAAAAGCATATCCAGACTTTTAATATACTATTGGGAGTCTAGAGACTGGTTCCGACAAAAATATCTGCAATAATTAAAGTAGGAAATGGAGAAAGAGGAAGGCAGAAAGATGAAAAACCAAGGTAACCAAAATTTTCCATTAAAGCAATATGTTGAGGAATTAAATATTCATGACCTTCTAAATCCCTTTGTAATTACTCAAGGGTTTTCTAAGAAATACACTATTTTACTACGATCTCCCAAATTTCAATTCACCATGCTGATAAATAGGCAAGAACAAATGGGATATATCTTCTGCCCTGTTTGAAATATTATTGATTTCTGCCTTTTCAAAACTGTTTTTTAGGTAGCTTTCCTTTCTTTTTTACTTAAGTGATTCATACATGGGGACTTTAATTCTGCATCTCAGTTGTAAGCTTCAGTTTTGGCATGGTGAGGAGGGGTTAGGAAGAAACAAGGTTTATCCAGAGGGTAAATGAGCTAAGGATAGTATAGCTGCAAATCACCTTGTAGGAAAAGTAACAACCAAAGATGTTTGGCCTGAAAAAGACTGGGTAGGCTGCTTCAAACCATGTCTAAATCTGAAGTAGAAGTAAAAAAATATCCATTCTACTTTGCTTCTCTGCACTCATCAAAATACATTGGGGTGGGGATGGTGATGAGTGGGTCAGAGGAGGAAAGAAGACGTTAGGCAATGAAGCACTAGAGTTAAAGTAGAGGTTCCTACTAAATAAAGATAGGAGCCAAGCTCCTGTGGAAACAGCAAATGCCATGTTGCCAAAAATACCAAGACCCAACAGAAAGACCAAAAGACCAGAGGCAGTTTTTAAAATCATAAATCTGAGGGGCCGGAGATTTAGCTCAGTGGTTCCAGTGCCTACCTTGCAAGTGCAAGACCACAAGTTTGATCCTCGGTAACCACATACAACAATGCTAAGCATGGTGACTTGCGTCCGCTAGCAATCAGTACCACACACCACAGTGCTGGGTGTGGTGACTCATGCCTGTAATCCCAGCACTCAAGAGACAGAGGCAGGAAGATTTCTTTGAGTTCAAGGCTCACTTGGGCTACATAGTGAGCTCAGGGCCAGCCTAAACTACAAAGCGAGACCCTGTCTCAAAAAAACAACAACAAAAAAAGATTATAAACATGAAAGTTTAGATTATGGCAACTGGATCAGAAAGAATGCATTTCAAGAAGAAATAAAGATGGTTGTACTGGTGTGTGTATGCAGGTGAAGGTGGTCACCTTCAAAAGCTGAGAGGGGCCAGAGCTTAAAACTAGTTACAAATATTGAAAAGGAAGGGACAGCATAGCCCCTAAACAAGTCACTGTTCCCCAGATGTGCCCTGTATGCATGGTAAGTCCTAAACTTCCATGCACGCTCATGTCCAATGCTGCTACCTCCATGGACTTGCTGATGCTCTCCCCTTCTTTATCTGTCCTTTGTGTTTTTATGATAAATGTTAGGATATTTGGTCTCATTTCCCCTAGAAAGAAGTACACACATACACACACACACACACACACACACATAACTGACTGAGAATGAACCATTATCTTGCCTTTTCATACTGCCATCTCTACTACAATGGCTGCACATGGTAGTTGATGAACACATTCTCTGAACTACACTACTCACCCTTGCTCACACCTCCCTCAGGGTACTTCCACAGTAAGAAACCAAGAATAATAGCAACAATAACATCCACTACCTCTGACCACTTGCTGTGAACCACAAGCTGATACTGTCACAAGTCTCTGGTGTCTTTCTCCTCTGGAAAACAAAAACAATAGTATCTACTTCATGGAGGTATTGTCATCATTACACGAAGTCACGTAAGACAGCAACTTACTTTTGCTCTGATAAACATTAAGCCATTCATAAACATTAATCCATAATGTCTACTTTAATCAAAAGAAGGAAAACTCATGAGATCACTAGGTTAAAAAAGGAGCTGCTTAGTTGAGATTGCGAAGTAGAAAATATTTAAAGGAAAGAGTGTAAGGGTAAATAACGAGGGGAAAATGAATGTGGTAATAATAAAGAGAAAAAAAACCAAGATTGTGTACATAAGGGGCGGGGGGAAAGGGAAAAAATGAGAATCAAGTCATGTCATATTCTGGTACAAACTCTTAGTGTTGAATGTGATTATCATATGTATTCATAATGTACCAATAAAGATAATTTTGAAAAAAAAAAGGAGCTGCTGGTTGAAGGAAAAATGAAATGCTAAGATACTGCTAAAATCAATATGCTTTACTTTGAATCTACTATTTTCTACAATTTTATTTTAGCAGTACATGTTTGCAATTCATGCAGTTCACTATCATCTTGAGGAGTAGTTACATGTACATATCATAGCTTGTTTTATTACCTTCTTCTCCCTTCTGTTATAGATAGGTAAGTTAATTAGATAACTTGCAGGCAGTTAGACAGGGCCAGCTCTCAAGGAACCAATATGGAGAATTGAGGAGCCAACACGCTTCTGCTAGGGATGGATATCAGTGATTGATGCTCTAGCCAGGTATCAACCATTTGAGTACAGGACCTGAATCTTCCAGGGAACATTCCCAACCCAATTCTTACCAAAAATCCTTGCTCATTCCTTGTCTATTTACTACGTAACTTGTTTCCCCATTTGGTCCACATTTAATCAATATTACCTAAGCGACTACTCTTGTCATAGCCTTTTTGGATTATAGTTTTGTCCCACTTCATGTCCAGTTTGTGATTTCTCATTGGACTGACATTATTTAAGCAACTATACTCACAATCTTACTAGTTAACTATAGCTTTGTCTCACCTTGAGCCCACCTTGCCTTGTGACTTTGACCCATAAAACACCTTTGAGAAGCAGAATGGATAGGCAATCCAGTTTCTGGAGTACTTAATATAGAATATCCTCATATTCTTGTTATATAAGAGAATTTCTTATATAGAAAATATATTATTTTTTGTTTGTTTTGTTTTGTTTTGTTTTGGGGGTTTTTTGTTTTGTTTTGTTTGAGACAGGGTCTTGCTTTGTAGTTCAGGTTGGCCCTGAGCTCAGCCTCCAACTCACATCACAGCAATCCTCCTGCCTCTGCCTCCTGAGTGCTGGGACTACAGATGTGAGCCACCACGCCCGGCACTGTGCTATGTGGTACTGATTGCTACTGAGTGTGAGTTTCCATGGCCAGTATTGTATGTGGTTATGGAGGACCGAACCCGGATCCTCGTGCTTGCAAGACAGACACCAGAACCACTGAGCTAAATCCCCGACCCAAATATATTATTTATAAAGGAAATAACTGACAATCTGAACTGCCTTAAAACAAGCACTTCTTTTAACCAAAAGAGAGCACACAAAGTTGAATAAAAACACAATAACACTTATACTGGTACAAATCCCCATTGTGGAGTGCAATTATGATGTGCATATGTAATGTACCAATAAAGATTTCAATTAAAAAAACACAATAACAAATATTTAGTGTCCAGAACATATGACTATATATTGAGAATCCTTAATACCAAAGACAAAACAATTTCAAAACTGAGAACATAGCAGAACAGGAATTTTACAAAATAGGAAATTTAAATGTACCCAAATGTATTAATAATATGGAAAAGCTGGGGCCAGGAATTTAGGTCTGTGGTTCCAGGTCTGCCTTGCAAGCAAAAGGTCCCATGTTCAATCCCCAGCCACACATAACAGTGCTGGGTGTGGAGACTCACGCCCACTAGCAATCAGTACCACACACCACAGTGCCGGGCGTGGTGGCTCACGCCTGTAATCCCAGCACTGGGGAGGCAGAGGCAGGAGGATTGCTCAGTTCAAGGCTGAGTTCAGGTCCAACTTGAACTACTAAGCGAGACCTTGTCTCAAAAAACTAAAATAAAAAAAAAGAAACGCAAATTGAAACCAACATGTCTCTTACATGCATGTGCCAACAAAATTAAAGATTATAGTTCCAAATATTAGCAAAAATGTGGTCTAACCAGAATTCTCAGACATCGTTAGGAATATTAATGGGTAAAACTACTTTTGGAATAGAGCTTGGTCTTACCTAGTAAAATGGAACCAGCTCTATGATCCACTCTACTTCTATGTGTACAGACAAAAGAAGCTCACTCCAATGTGTTCTAAGAATTTAAAAGAATATCTATTACCACAATATTCATATAGTTATTACATTAGTCAGATCGGTGTTACCACAATGAAATCCCCGAGGAAGCTAACTTCATAAAGAGGAAAGCTTTATTTTAGATGACAGCTTGGGAGTTTCAAGTTCATGGCACCTGCATCAGCTCATTTCTAGTGTGGATTTTGTGGCAAATGATGGTACATGCCAATGACAATAATTTGTGACAGAGCAAAGACTTACATTTCATGCCAGGAAGCAGAAACGGAAAACTGGTTGGGCCCAACTCAGGACTTTATAGCACTCTCTCAAGAAGTTTCATGAGGGCCGGAGAGTTAGCTCAGTGGTTCCAGCACCTGTCCTGCAAGCGCAAGGGCCCAGGTTCGATCCCCGGTAACCACATAACAATACTGGGTGTGGAGACTCACCCCAGCAGCAACCTGTACCACATACCACAGTGCCAGGCATGGTGGCTCACGCCTGTCATCCCAGCACTCGGGAGGCAGAGGCAGGAGGGTTGCTGTGATGTGAGTTTGAGGCTGAGCTCAGGGCCAGCCTGAACTACAAAGCGAGACCCTGTCTCAAAAAACACTAAAAAAACAAACAAACAGAAAGAAGTCTCATGAACTACTTTCCAAGAGTGTTCTCCAAATGACTCAGGGAACTCCTCCACTTTCCAACCATTTCACAGCCTTTCTCAATACTATCACCTTGCCTTCAAGCACAATGGACCTTTGAGGAGAACATAAACCATATTGAAATCATAACAGCCTTAAAGAAGAAACAATCTAAATGTCCACACTAGAATCAATGAGTAAATTGTAGACAATGGAATATTCTATATAAATGAAAGTTGATGAAAGAATGCTATACTTAAAGATAATATTGATCAATAAAAGCAAGACAAAGTAAACATTCTGTTAGGAGAAATCCTACATAATTTGGAGGAAAAATCATTTCACAATTAAATTATGATTAGGCCTAGTATTCCTTCCTACAGGCCAGCTATAGCATGTTGAGACATAACTCCACTTTTTTTTTTTTTTTTTTAAGACAGGGTCTCGCTTTGTGGTTCAGGCTGGCCCTGAGCTCAGCCTTCAACTCACATCACAACAATCCTCCTGCTTCTGCCTCTCGAGTGCTGGGATTCCAGGCGTGAGCCACCACCTCTGGCACTGTGGTATGTGTCGCTGGTTGCTGCTGGGCATGAGTCTCCACGCCCAGTACTGTATGTGGTTAACCGGGGATCGAGCCCAGGCCCTTACACTTGCAAGACAGGTGCCGGAACCACTGAGCTAAATCCCCGGCCCCATAACTCCACTTTTGTCTGTCATCACAGCTGAAGCTTCAATGGTCCCATGATCATATGACACTCCAGGGGAGGATTACATCAGCTGAAGACATCCTGGTTCCCTAAGAACCGAGTAGTAAGAGAAAGGTTTCACCTGGGGAAGGACAAATTCCTAATCAATTTAAGTTCCTCACTGACCTAGAATCTTCATCCGTGTCAGGTCCTCATCATCCTAGAATTACTGGTGCCCTCTGAGTTATCTGTTATTCAACAAACCGAATAAAAGTGTGGCAAGCTCTGGCTGCCTTCATCTCTGCTACCCAGAGCAGCACTGATCAGGCCCAGAATCTAACTTCTTCTCTAAGTCTCCTTTCCTGTCTTCATTCCTTAATTTGCCTTGCGCTCCCTTGGCTCACTGGAGAACAAGGATCTACTGCAGGGGTTCTGATAATGTTTCCTTTCCTGTTCTCTACAACATTCTGTGTGAATTAAATTAAGTTCAAGAAAATTTAAATAAGCGTATTTTATTTAGGAATGCATATGCATTTAGAAATATAAGGAAAACAAATCTTTGCCAAAAACTCAGATTTATGATTATTCTTCATGGATGGAGATGTAAATTAGGATCCATTGTGTATTTCATTAATCAACAAAACTGAATCCGAGTATGTCTGAAGCTCAATAGTTCCATTTTGAGATATCTACCCTGCAAGGTCTAGAAAAATCTCTTAAACATGTACACCAAAAAAGAGATTCAAAAATGCTCTTAGCTATGGTATTTGTAGTCACATGTTATTGGAAATGAGTCAACTGCCCACAGACAGGAAATCAGACAAATAGGTATCAATGTTCACCAAATAATAATTAATCACCTGGGTTAGGCATGTAAAGTTGAACAACTTTCACAATATAACATTGAGGAAAAATGCAAGAGGTAAAATATGTGAACTTGTTCTCATGTGTATGAAGTCCCAAACTAAACAAAATGCTGTACAAAATCATGCTGACCAGTTCACCAACCATGGCCACTTGTGGCTACCAAATACTTGAACTGTGAATGGCCCAAACTGTGGTTCTCCATACATTTAAAATACAAACAAGATCTTCACACATTACTATGAGAAAAATAATGTAAAATGCCCCACTAATAATTTTTATATTCACTACACACCAAAATGGTAATAACAATAGATACTTCACAGAGCAGGAGTCAATAAACTTTTTCTGTAAAAGACCAGAGAGTATTTTAGGCATAATGGATCATACATAGGTCTCATTGAAACTATTGAGCTCTGCTATTTAGGGAGAAATATGCCACAGACCACATGGAAATTAATAGTATGGCTGAGTTCCAATAAAATTTCATTTATAAAATGATGATAGGCTAAATTGGGCCCCACACTCTGTAGTTTGGTAATCTCTGCACTAAAGAAAGAAGAAGAGAGGGCCCAGACTAAGCCCTACAGAATACCAATCATGACAGAGGAAACTATAAATGGGTAAGATACAGGAACTGTGTCCGCCCAGGAAAAATAAATTCGTTCCAGCTGTGGGCATACACCAATGAGATAATCAACAGTTCACATTTCAGTAGCAAAGAGATAGTTAGTGAATATGTTCTTGCTAAGTTACCTGGCTATTGCTCATCTTGCCAGATGTTGGTGCAATACTCCTTTTGGAAATATTTAATTTGCTTTTTTATCCCTTCAAGGCCCATTTGACTATGGGTGGAAAATGAGTTAATTTCCAGAACATCTGAGCTGTGGAAGAGAAGGCTGATTTGGCAGGAAGTGTCATGGCTCCCTTGCTTCTCCCACTGGAGGAATCTACCATCAGCTCAGGCCTCAATCTATAAACTGCTCTTGCCAATAGAGAGGGGACACAATAAAACTCACTCTTCTGCCATTCAGTAGAGGATGTGATGAATGTCAGAAGCATTTAGCCAACGACTAGAAAGTTCAAACTAAGAAAGCTACAGAGAACTATGGGAGATAAAGCCTACAGCAGGTTTTCTGGCATGAATTCAACAGATATTAGACGGAGAGGCCATGTTAGAAATTAATGGACGGTATAAGCCTCAGAAATTAGAAAGGGCCAGGGACTTAGCTCAGTGGTTCTGACGCCTGCTTTGCAAGTGTAAGGTACCAGGTTCAGTCCCCCGCAACCATATACAACAATGCCAGGCGCGGAGACTCACGTCCACCAACAATCAATACCACATATGATGTGCCGGGCATGGTGGCTCACACCTGCAATCACAGCAACTCGGGAGGCAGAGGCAGAGGCAGGAGGACTGTTGTAAGTTCAAGGCTAAATTCAGGGGCAGCCTAAACAAAAAAAAAAATGAGATCCTGTCTCAAAAAAAAAAAAAGAAAGAAAGAAAGAAATTACAGAGAAAGAGACCAATAGTTTTCTACTAATTTTAGTAGGAGTTGTAAGATTAGAAAATAAGAAAATCTACAAGGACCCCTATGGGACAAAATGAAATAATGAAGGGCTGAGATTGGCAAACTAAGGCCAAAGGCCACGTCTGGCCTATCCCATTCTTATAAATGAGATTTTTGTTGGAAAACAGCCATACCTACTCGTTTGCTTACCATCCAAGGAGTCTTACTTTCCACAGTGGCAGAGTGGAGCGGTAACAGGAAGCTTATGGGTGACAAGTCCTAAAATATTTATTTGCTGTGTCTTTACATGAAAAGACTCCTGGCCCTTTATGTAGGACATTTAAAAGAGAATCAACACAATAGTTCAAGAAAAAGATGGAAAGAATTTCAAACTAAGGACAGCCTCGTCTGAGTAAAGGTTGATATTATTTCTTAATTGAAAGATATTAGAATATACACAGCAAAATTCCATTATTTATCACATGTAATTTTTTAAACAAATGATCACAGGTAAACTGTGTAAACTTTCTGTTTTGTAATTTTGGAACAGAAGTCATTTCCAACTAATCCTTTTGAAGTTTTCATGACATATTGATGTCAAGAACTACCATCCGTTACAGACATATATGCAGGCAGTAAAGTAAACTCGCTGTAACCACTGCAAGCAAGGTTAGTATCTGGAAGAAAAAAATCAAGACCACAATTTCTGATGCTTATAAAAGGGCTGCTTTAACTAAGACAATCTTAGTGAATAAATGAAATATCTGACTGAAGTTCTAATCTGTATTTGCACTTCCATTTAACCCTCTTTCTTTCAAAATAAAAGTGAAAAGATGCATTCAATTTGGGAATTTGCTATTCATTAAAATGGTACTACTTGGGGAAAGGTTCACATGGTTCCCCACATTACCTATTCTGTTTTTTCTAAAATATTTTAACATATATGCTAATTTGTTTCAGGTATACTACTAGTTGCTCTTAGTTCATTGAAAAGAGTTTTGTGCCAATATCTCCATTTCTTCTTTTGTAAGCAAGAATCTTTTCTTTCCAATGTCTTGTACTCTGTGTAACTACTTTGAAGATAATGTATTTACTTCTTCTATTCTTATTATTTTGTTATGAAATTGCTGTATTTTTCATAAAGAAGTAAAAAAGTAAATAAGAATATTTTAATGCAGAAAACATTAAATATCAAAAGATTTGCATTATACAATTTTCTCTACCACCAAATAGGTTCACATTTTTAACCCATGGGTCATTCACAATATTCTGTTTTCTAATTATGATCTACCCAGGCTTGCTTAACCTGGGTAAAATGGAAGTTCCATAATGTCTGGGACAGTAATTTAAATATTTTTTATTTCTTCCTCAGCACTAAAAAGAATGGAATCAGGAGGGTGGGAGTTAAACAGAGGGCAAGGTAATGGGAAAAATGAGAATCAAGATATATCATGTACTGGTACAAATTCTCAATGATGAATGTGATCATAATGTACACCTAAAATGTACCAAGAAAATCAATAAAGGGGAATAAAAGATGGAATCAATTTGGCAAAGTCTCTTTTACATAAATTTCTAAATGCAAATGTTTCCCAAGCATTAATTATCTTATCACTTTAAATGTTGATTGAATAGGTGAAAAGAGAAACACACACACACACACACACACACACACGCACGCACGCACGCACTCACGTATGCGTGCACACCATGCCACCGTGAATCATTTAACCCGAATCTTGGAAATCTAACCAGAGAAAATGGCAAGAAGCCACAGGACCATGGCAAAAATATGAAGCCAGGAGACTGGACTATTTTAATAGGAGAGGAAAAAAAGGATAAATTATTGAGTGGGGATATGAAAGACAAAAGGAAGAGATTGCTTATTTTTTCCTATGGAAAGACAACTAAGCTGGAGAGTACCAGCCTAAACCAGAAGTTAAGGAGGGCAACATTGAACATAGAAGTTTAGCTAAAGAAGGACAGAGAAAACAGGAGCTCCCTTATTTCAAATTCCAGAAGAAAAATAAATTAAAAAGGAAAATTGTCACTTAGAGCATATAATGTAGAGTTAATATGTGATATAAAAAGAAAGCTACTTACTCCAAAACCATCTTCTCATTCTTTTTTAGAAAGAATGATCTACAGACTAAACAATATAAATCACGGTTAATAATAAACTACAGAGAGCTGAGCATGATAACACACCCCTGTAATTCCAGCACTCGAGAGATTGAGTCAGGAGGATCACTGAGAGTTCAGGGCCAGCCTGAACACAAGACTCTCTCAAAAAAGCCAAGAGAGTGAAAAGAATAAGAGAAAAAGATGAGCAAGAAGTCTATAAAAAGGTACCAACTCTTTTTTTATTTTAAACTTCTTAGCTTGAGCCAGTTTAACCCAGGGTTCCAGCCAAACTTGGTCATGAGATTATATTTAATAAGTCTGAAAAATGATGAAGTATGTGAAAATTACTTAAAGAGGGAAAAAACTCAGTAAAGACTATAGTATAGACTAATGAGAAATTGGTAGAATGAAGTGCTACAGTAGATTATTAAGGATTATCTACAAAGACCAAAACTCTGAAGTGCGCACATGAGAAGATTGACTCAGGATCAGTAGCATGTGCTCATTTGTCTATCACTTATTCTGGGGACATCTGAATAGGTGATCAAAGGATGCGATAGGTAGAAAGAATCTGAAAATTACCAAGGTCATTAACAAAGCCTGTAAAAATGTCCCTGGGAATAGACTGAATGAAAGTTGGATAGATTTTTTATGGTTGAATATCCTCACCTCATAGAATCTCACTGCTAGGTCAAGTCAAACTAGGAAAAAGTTGCTAGTGGCTTCAAAAAACATATATTCTTACTTCTGACTACTCCATTTAGCATTGGTCTTGGATTTAGAAGAGAATATAAGTAGTATGCTGATCAAACATGTGAATGAAGGGGAAATGATTATATTCAGTAATACACTAGGTAGCATAATGTAGAGCAAAAAGCTCAGATTTCTAACTGTTTCATTGTCTGGTTCCTATGCTATTAATCTTTGCATTTTTCATATCTGCCTAGTTTTGTGCATGACATTAAGTTCCCCGTGAATTTCTCATGAGTGCACAACTGAATGAATGGGTAAATACATAAATGGTAGAAAAATTCTAAGAGTATAAACTTAGTAATGGAAACTGATAGTTGATTGCCAAAATATGTCCTTCCTCTCTTACATAAAAATAGTTTTGATTGGGAACATGATTGTTCAATTTGACTCTGTTTTCCAGCCACCTTGGTGGTTAGAAATGGTCGTGTGACAGAGTTTTTACTCATCAAATATTACCATATATGATGAGTTCCAGTTCCAGGTCTCTCTTAAGATATTGAGGTGCCTTGTCAAACGCTTTTTCTGCATCAATTGAGATGACCATATGATTTTTGTCCTTAAGCCTGTTAATGTAGTGTATAACATTGATTGATTTGCGTATGTTGAACCATCCTTGCATCCCTGGGATGAATCCAACTTGGTCAGGATGTATAATCTTTTTGATAATTCTCTGTATTCTGTTTGCCAGGATCTTATTGAGGATTTTGGCATCAATATTCATTAGAGATATTGGCCTGTAGTTCTCTTTTTTGGTTGGGTCTTTCTCTGCTT
>PVIR01026301.1:9936-23990 GCA_004026965.1 Petromus typicus | reverse complement strand
CCCTCTTCCTACCAGTTCTTTCCTTTTAGTTTTAGTCTATTTCTCAGGAAAAGCCTGCTCTTGGCCGTAAGCCACCTGAAGGCTGATCTCACCGTAACAGCTGGGCTTCCTGAGAGCCCTGTCCCCTCTTCCTTGGCCTCCAGCTTCCACCCCGTTGTTCTGATGCAGGACTCCCTATGTAGGTCAGTGTGGGTGACCCCGGCGTCAAGTCCCTGTTCGACCTCGGGTCCCAAGCCCCACACTGGCACCACCTGTAGCTGTCTCTCCTGGCCTCTCCCAGTGGCCCTGCCCAGGGACCGTGAACTCACTTTGCTCCTGACCTGAGGGTGAATGAGGACGAACGACAAGGAGACACGGAGTCAGCTCAACACGCAGACGTCAGGGAGCTCGTATCTCTTGCAGCAGAGGAGCCCGAGCCCGTGGCTCGCCTCGGCCTTGTTCACCCAGACACGGGCACAAGCAATCAAAGTAACACGAGCTTCGCCTGGTTTTCAGCACCCACCAGGATATTCTCTGGTAAACACTTAACCCCAGCTGTCTGCACTTCCCTGACGTGCAATCAGCCCTGGTGCGGCCTTGGTGCGGCCGAGCAGCTCTGAATTCTCCTCAGTCCTCAACAGCCCAGAGCGGAGTTAAACTTTCAACCCCGCCTCAGCCTCCAGAATGCTCATATTCCAGCCATGTGCCACGGTGGTTGGCTCTGGACTCATTCCTTTACATGGCTTGAAACTTCTTCCACTAATTATCATACCGGCAATAAAACAGGTAACGCTAATTAAGTACCTGTTATGTTCTAGATACTGTTTAACTACCTAACTTAATCCTCGTAATGATAGTATGAGGCAAGTACTATCGAAAGATTAATTTTACAGATGAGGAAATGCAGGTACAGAGAGGTTAAGTAATTGAGTCAAGGCCACACAGCTCGTAAGTGGTAGAGTCGGGATTCAAAAACAGTCTAGCTCCAGAGCTTGGGCTCTTAACCTTTATAATGTTGTGGTCAGGGATTTTTCTACTGCTTATAAATTCAATGACATTTTTCAAGGATCCTCCGTCTTTTCTTCTGTGTGTCTCTTTCTTGATGAAGCTACTTGTAGTATTTGGAAATAAAAGAAACACTGTGAAAAGCCAGGTGACTGAGATTGCGGCCTGTGGCAAGATTAGCCATGGGATAAGGCAGTCGAGAGGCTGCACCTCGGGTTTCCCTAGAGAGCCTTCGAGCGGCCCCGAGGACACACACATTTCGAACTCCCTCTCAGAACTTCCCCTGCACGGCTTGCTTCTGTAACTGAAGGGTGCTCTGACAATGTGGGTGTCTACAGCAACAAGGCCTTACAGGTTTTAACAGTGGTAATTTCCGGCTCACTGGCAACCTCCTGAAGGCAGTAGGATCTTTAGAGTAAACCATCTTGTCACCAGGACCACTGGGCCCCGCTCCAGGCTCTGAATCAGTACCCACAGCAACTGGACCATTCCCAGTAGTCATTCTCGACTTTCTCCTACGTTTTTGGCGGGGTGGGAGTGTGGGCACGCTGTCCGCTTTCCAAGAGCAGATGGAGCAGGCAGGCTCTGTGGCTCACCCTCACTCTACGGGACGGTGAAGGGCTTAGTGAGGCTGCCACACGAGCTGGGTGAGGACCGCTTCTCCTTACTGTTATGACACCGGATCCTTATTTAAAGTTATCCCCTCCCCCCCACAGCTTTATCAACTTTATTTCCCCAGGGTTTTCCTTCTATTTCTCCAGGTACTTTTTCTTGGTTCCTTCTTGCTTAGCATGGCTAGGACTCGCTTTCATAGCAGGATATACATTTTAACTTGGGTGAGCGCCTCAATTTTTCCAGCTTTATCTAATAGCACTTAGTTGATATTTTACTTATTTTAAAAAATATTTTTGAGGTTGAAAACTTCTTCCATGAGAACAGATGCATCGATATAATTTTCTTCAGCTCCTGACGTTTGTATTTAACTGCTTATCGTACATGGTCTGAATGTGTTTGGGCAACTCAGATTCAACATTTTCTGAACTGAAATCACTTTCCTTACGACTCGTTCCTTCTTCTGCACTGCCACTAAAATAAAATATATATATACATCTAGTCTCCATTCCATTTCTTATTCCTCTTTAATACACCAAGGTCTTTTTTACTTTGGGGCTTTGCACAAGTCTCCAGTGCCTTCTTGCTGGGCCTTCCAATAAACCTCAGCTGAAACCTGACTTCCTTGAAAAGGTCGAGTCTAATCACTTGCACTGACTTTGACCCCATCATCTGCATAACCCTCCAGCACAGACAAGCAGCAGACTGTTTGCTCCTTAATGACAATGCCTGCAACTGGCAATTATTCATTCTCATATTTACCTCTTTATTGTCTAGTCGCATTCATGAATCTGTGTTTCAGGAAGGCAGAAAACAAATTTGTTTTGCTCATGGTTTATGTCCAGAACTTAATGTATAAATAGATGCTCACTAGGTATTTGTGGAATGAAAAATGAGTGAATAAATCTTCATTTAAATTCTGTTGACTCTACTTTTCACATATCTCTTGGCTTTCATGAAAAAGTCGTATCTGATTGATCTTTGTGTTCAACAAATATCTGCTGACCATGGGTACACAGAATCACTTGATAACAAAATCTAAGAGATAATACAAGTTATTACATTAAAAGCTGAAAAAAAGGGCTGGGGATTTAGCTCAGTGGTTCTGGTGCCTTTGCAAGCACAGGGCCTGGGTTCGATCCCCTGTAACCACATACAACAATGCCGGGTATAGTAGCTCATGCCTGTAATCCCAGCACTCGGGAGGCAGAGGCAGGAGGATTGCTGTGAGTTCAAGGCTGAGCTCAGGGCCAGCCTGAACTACAAAGAAAGCGAGACCCTGTCTCAAAAACAAAAAAAAAACCCACCTCCCCTAATTTTATTCCCTTTAATATGACTTATTAAATATTTTTTGTAGTCTGAAGTAATCTATAGATATCCACTTAGTATCAGCATTTCTATGAGAGTGGGCTATTATAATGCCCGCTTAGCAATTAATATAATAGAGCTGAACAGAGATTATGGGATCATCTCACTGCTGCCACCTGCTCACCCAGGTTCCTTCCAGCCTTACACATTTTCTTAGTCTATGTTTTTCCACTATGGGATGCCTCCAACTCTCCCAGGTTCAAAGTACTTGCATTGCACAAGTACTGTCTCAGACTTGTTTGTGCTGTATTAGGGATCAAATCTAGGGACATTCTATACATCCTCGGCTCTTTTACTCTTTTTAAAATTCTGAGACAAAGTTTCACTAACTGGACCAGGACCTTGCAGTTCTCCTGCATCAGCTGCATTTGTAGCTGGGATTACAGGCGTGTGCAACTGCACCTGACCACATGCTTTCTTCATTCTAAGGAAAGGCCACAGCTCACAGTTTTTGAGGTCTCCACATCAATAAACCAGGTCAGATGCTGGGACAGTCCTGGGAAATCTCTCAAGTGGCAGTAAAGCCTGTTTGATTCTCAGCTACTGTACTGTCTAAACTTTACTTCCTATTTACTTTTCTTAGAGGATTAAAGATAGCTGAATATTTCAACATAAAACTAAAGTGTCTAATATTGGAGTGTAAAGGAAAGATTGAAACCAGCTTCCCAGCTTTCCCTAAATGTCCCTTTTAGGATATTCCCAGGGAATTTAGAAAAGTGATAGATGAAAGAATATTTCACACCTACTTCAGACTTGCTATATGAGGGAGTTTTGTTTCACTGTTTTAAAATAGAAATTAGGGCTCATTCTGCCAAACTTCTTGTATTAAAATGAATATTTCTGTTAAAAACTGGTTTTTAGAAAAATTTTCTTTACTCATTGTGAGTGCTTATGTAAGATTTCTTTCCCTAAATAAATACATTCCTAGCTGGCAATGGTGGCCCATGTCTATCGTGCCAACATTCTGAGAGGTTGAGGTCAGAGGATCACAAATTTGAGCCTAGCCTGGGAAACTTTTCTCAAAATAAAAATCTTAAAGGTCTGGATGTAGTTTAGTGCAAAGCCCTAAATTCAATTCCTGGTACAACAGAAAAAAAAAATCCTTAAAGTCAATGGCCAGGGGTGTGTGTGTGTGTATGTGTGTGTGTTCTTGGGTCACACAGGCTGGTCTCAAGTGATCCTTTTGCCTCAGTCTTCCAAGCTGCTGAGACTATAAGCAGGCACACTACCCTAAAGGTAATTTTTTTTTTTTGAGACAGGGTCTCACTTTTGTAGTTCAGGCTGGCCTTGAGCTCAGCCTTGAATTCACAGCAATCCTCCTGCCTCTGCCTCCCAAATGCTGGGATTACAGGCATGAGCCACTATGCATGCCGCTGTGGTATGTGGTTCTGACTGCTGGTGGGTGTGAGTCTCCACACCCAGCATTGTTGCATGTGGTTACCGGACTGAACAGGGCCCTTGCACTTGCAAGGCAGGTATGGGAACCACTGAGCTGAATCCCTGGCGCAAGACAATTTTTGTCATCATTTGAACAATGACCCTTTTACCTTTTAGGTCACAGATTTATTTGGAATCTGACAAAAGCTTATCAATGAATCATCCAAAAAAAAAAAAAAATATATATATAATACTGCTAAGATTTGGATAAAATATGGCCCCAAGGCCTACGTCTGTAAGGCTTAGTCCCCAGCTCCTGGCACTGTTGGGAGGTGGTAGACCCAGTAAGAAGAGGGGCCCAGATGGAAGTCTTCATATGTGGGCATGCTTACGAAAGGAATAGAGACTGCAGCCTCTCCTTTCTTTGCTGCCTGATTGCTACAAAGTCGACAGCTTCTTCTTCCACCACAGGTCAAAATCAATAGGCCAAGTGACTATATACCAACACCTCCAAAACTAGGAGCCAAAATAAAGCCTCCCTCTTTTTAATGTGATTATCACAGGTATTTGTTACAGTAACAGAAAGATGACTAATGCATATAGAAATATATTCCCATAATTCTACTTGTAATATCAGGACATTTAGGAACACTCTTCTATGTCTTTCAAAGCCTTGAAATGTTTTCACTAAATCAAGGTCAAAAACTCCTCTGGAATGATAGGTCATTCTCTGCTGGTTTTGGACAGAACCAGCATTTGAGACCCCTTACAATGAAAGAGAAAATCTGGTTAAACATTAGACATTTTAAGAAAACAAATGTGCTATATTTTCCATAACCAGAAGTTTAAAAACCATTTTTTTTTTCAAAATTAGAAAATTAACCAACTCTCTTCTCATTCCCTCATTTCCCCGTATATTCACCATGTTTTGGGCTGAGAATGGGAAATGGATCTCCCAGTTTCCAGAAGAAATACATAAATGTCAACCACAAGAGACAGGAGAAAGGCAGACGCTGCTTATGCACTAAAACAGAGAAGATAAGGGCATTAGCAAAAACATATTGAAGAACTTACTCCATAAAAATATGAGCTTATGCGAATTAATATTTAGTTGGCTTCTTGACTGGGCAAATGAATGATGGAATTGTACAATTTTTAGTGAAGGTGTCCTTCCCACCATAAAAGACACTTTGACAAAATTCTTATGTGGACTGAGTTAAAAGAGATAGTACAGCAGAAGCAAGGACCAAGCCGTGGGAGGACAAATAACCCGATCATCCACTCAATGTTCAGCTTCCTTCTATGATCATTGTGAGATGCAAGGAGGTGCCTCCGAACGGTAGCAGCTATGAAAGTAATGTAGGAAGGAAACTGTCCCCAACCCCAAACCCAAGGATACTCATATCAAGCTATGCACTAAAATGAGCAGGCAAAATACTTACAGAGTCGGATGTTGCTCACAATAAAATAGCCAATGTAAAAAGGTACCATAAAAACCAGGATCAGCAGAATTACACACAGGTTCATTTTCCAGTGAAAATAACGGGAGCTGAAATAAACATTTCAGAATATCAGTGGGAGCGAAAAGGGAGCAACTTCTATTGTCTTTAGAATTCCAAAGGATCTTTGCTCTTTTTTTAGTTTTTTTGAGACAGGGTCTTGCTTTGTAGCTCAGGCTTGTCTTGAACTCAGCCTCGAATTCAGCAATCCTCCTGCCTCTGCCTCCTGAGTGCTAGGATTACAGGTGTGAGCCACCATGCCTGGCATTGTTGTAGGTAGTTACTAAGGATTGAACCCAGGACCCTGCACTTGCAAGGCAGGTGCTGGAACCATTGAGCTAAATTCTCAGCCCTAAGATCTTTGCTCTTTGAACTCAATTTTTTTTTTTTTTTTTGAGACAGTCTCACTTTGTAGCTCTGACTGGTCCTGAACTCAGCTTTGAATTCAGCAATCTTCTTGCCTTTGCCTTCCAAGTGCTTGGATACAGGAGTGAGTCACCATGCCCAGTACTATGGTATATGGTAATGATTGCTGGTAGGTTTGAGTTACTATGCCTGGCTTAGTTGTACGTGGTTACCTGGGATGGAACCCCAGACCTTGCACTTGGAAGGCAGGAGCCGGAACCACTGAGCTAAATCCTTGGCCCTGAATTCAATATTAAATGTACTTATATAAGAACATCCTATACCTATTAGCTGTCATTTTCCATTTCCCCCTAATTCTGCTAGCTTCTAGTGCAACCGTATTTCATTTCTCTGTAGGGAGCAATGGAAAATTCCTGGATCATACAGTAAAACTATTTCTATTCCTTGAGGTTCTGCCACTATTTCCCAATGTGGCTGTATCATTTCATTCTCCCAGCAGTGTATGACTGTTCCATACTCTTTGGCTCAGACAATACTGTTTTTTTTTGTAGAAGCACAGACTGAACTCAGGACCTTGTGCTTATAAGGCAGGTGCAACGGCACTGAGCCAAATCCCTGGCCTGAGACAACAGTCCTACCATCTGTCTTCTGGTTATAGTAATTCTAGTGGTTCTAATTCAAACGTCTTTTCGTGTACTTATCAGCCGTTTGTACATCATCTTTAGAGAAATGCCTATTGAGATGATTCTTTGCCCATTGTAAAAATGCATTGCTTTTACTATTAAATTATTAGTTTTTAACATATTCATATTAACATAATCTCTTATCAGATAGGTGATTTGCAAAAATTTACCCCAATTCTTGAGATGTTTGTTCACTTTCTTAATAGTGTCCCTTGCATTTGATTTTGGACTTGGACTGAGTTT
This sequence comes from Petromus typicus, assembly GCA_004026965.1. Classification (NCBI taxonomy): domain Eukaryota; kingdom Metazoa; phylum Chordata; class Mammalia; order Rodentia; family Petromuridae; genus Petromus; species Petromus typicus. Next base: position 16,858 of record PVIR01026301.1, on the reverse strand, counting down.
CAAAAAATGACTAAGCTGGGCCGGGATTTAGCTCAGTGGTTCTGGCACCTGCCCTGCCAAGTGCAAGGTCCTCAAATTCAATCCCCGGTAACCACATACAAAAAGCTGGGCATGGAGACTCATGCCCATCAACAATCAGTCCTACAAGGCCAGGTGTGATGGCTCATCCCTGTAATCCTAGCACTCAGGAGGCAGAGGCAGGAGGATTGCTGTGAGTTTGAGGCTTGTCTGGGCTGCACTGAGCTCAGGGCCAGCCTGAACTACAGAGCGAGACTCTGTCTCAAAAAACAAACAAACAAAAACTAAGTAGTTAAGTGGCTTCTGAGGCTAAATAAGGCTATATACAGGGTGAGGAAATAAAACTATACAGACATGAAGGAAAGGAACAATGTAAAAGACATAAAACACAATAGCACTTTTGTTCATAAACACTTTCATTTGCAACTTGATTCTCAAATAGAGCTATCTGGCAAATTTTGTTTATGTTTGCAAGCTCTGCATTAGGGTACAAATATTGTGGCCATCTTTTCCACACAAACATAAATGTAGCCATCTTTCCAAAACTGAAGAACAAATTAAGTTCATGGACCAAGGTACCCACTGTATCGGGCCAGGACTAAACTCGATATAGGTGGCCTACAAATTTAGCTTTACATTTTCTCATGTTCAATATCAAACACATAACTTGTTCATGTATTAGTCAGCTCTCCTGTCCCCGACATACAACACCCCCAACTTTGAGCATTAAATTGAGGCAAGGTTTAATCTGACTTGCATTTTAAGGGGATTAAGTCCATGATGAGTGGATTTCAAGGCAGAAACGTCACTGGAAGAGCACAAGGCAGGAAAGCTGTTCAGTTCACAGGGGGCAAGGGAACAGAGCAGGGACAGTGCAAACCAGGAAAGAAGTCAGGGACTGTATACAGCCCCCAAATTGGACCTCAGGACCCCTGGAAACACCCAGAAGTGCGTTCCACCAATCTTCCAGGAGGATGTCAAAGCCAATCATGTTGACACTTTCCTTCCACCGTAAGATCAGCTAGATAAAATTATAATGTCTACAAGAAAATAAACTATTTTTCTCAAAGGATGCACAGTTATTATTTATTTATTATTACTGAATTATTACCAACAATAAAATTTCTCCAAAGATTTTATAAGGAAAGTATGTAAGGGCAAACGACATCCTGAATATCCTCTCAAAACAACATCAGTGAGTTACAAAGGATCGTTTCTGGCTATTCTCCTCTTGATACACAGCATAGGTATCATAAACCAGAGCCATTCGGTAAAGGCTGCCTCACAGGAAACCAATGCCATTTAGTGTAATTAAAATGATCACTTTCTGCTTTTCTAGAATACTAGTATAGGGCATCTAGACAGGCAGATAAGCTGCACATCCTCCAGGTAACTGTACACAGGATTTTAGTGATGCTCCTAAAAGGCAGTGAGGCATTGGCTTTGAGATGACAAGGGTTCCAAGCATGCTGACTGAAGACAAAGCCAGCAGTGCTCCAACTTTAACTTGTACTGCCAACTACGAGTGAGCCTAACAAGATTCTGTACTAAATAGGAGCTGTACACCCTCCGCTCAGAGATAAGTTAAGACCTCTCGGTACCAGGATTCTCTTTTGAGAACTATTCTGAATCTAGTCAATGCACCAAGGTCCAGTTTTCTGTTCCATGGTTAGGCATCAATGTTGCCCAAAAGAACAGGTGTAACTGCATACATGTCTTAGCTTAAGCAAACCCTAGGGGATTGAGGAGACTCTTCTACCATAATGGAATTAGGATAGAACTCTTCAAGAGACTTATTTGATACTCACCTGCTATTCAGCACTCCTAAGATTTCAAAGATAATAAGCTCAAACATGGTGCAAGAAAAGGCAAAAGTCACAGAGAAGATCACCTGTACAGCATATTGACGCACCTAATAAAAACCAAAAAGAGACTAGAAGTCAGTTATTTCCTTGCTTAAAATTTTGATTTGATAATTAAAGCACAAGATAAAGAAATAGTCAGAAGTACCACACAGAATTTCGGATGCACACCGGGGATCCCCCTCCCAGCCCCCAAATCTTGGATCAGTTCTGGAATCTTACCTGGGAAGATTTAAAATATTGAACAAAACAGAATCACCAGAATTCTCAGCTTCTCTGGACACGTACCCAAACTCCCTGAAGTAGTTCATACAGAACTTAGTAGAAATGCTCCAAAGGTAGTCCATAAGCATTGATCTTATTACTAAATAAAATAATTAATCATATTATATCTAGTCTAGGGTGGTGATTTTCTGAATCCAAGGTTTGTAACAGGAACCAGTTTTGAGATTTTTTTTTTTTTTTTTTTTAGGTTTTTTGAGACAGGGTCTCGCTTTGTGGTTCAGGCTGGCCCTGAGCTCAGCCTCAAACTCACATCACAGCAATCCTCCTGCCTCTGCCTCCCGAGTGCTGGGATTACAGACGTGAGCCACCACGCCCGGCACTGTGGTATGTGGTGCTGGTTGCTGCTGGGTGTGCGTCTCCACACCCAGTATTGTTATGTGGTTACTGGGGAATCGAACCCGGGTCCTTGCGCTTGCAAGACAGGCGCCAGAACCACTGAGCTAACTCCCCGGCCCCCAGTTTTGAGATTTTGATATTAATTTAAAACATAAGATTGGCAATTCGGGGAAGAGAGACAAATGAAAGAGAATATTTATAAGAGATTACTCTCTCGAAGAGTAACTGTCTGCAATTGGTGTGTGTTCAGGTATGACAAATATGACCTTCCTTGCTCTTAGCATTTGGACTGTGACTTGAAATTTTGTTGTTTTAAAATCTACTAAGCCTAATCATGTTCTGCAGTTTGATAGTTACACAATACTTATTTGGCAAAAACCTGCTATCTTAAAAGGGAACATGATCTTTCTTTAATGGGAATGTTTTCTTGTCCCCTTTAAAAAAGAATCTCAACGCATATGAGCATAATATATTGATTTGTTCTTACCTCATAGTCCTTAAACAACTGGAGCATGAAGAAAAGCCACCCAAATCCAAAAAAAAGTATCTGGAGGAGAAACAACAAGAATGTCAACATATATCTTCTTTTGAGAAAGGTCTTATAGGCATTATTTTATAATAAAAGATCAGCTAGACATTTCAAGGATTAAAGATGAAATCCACTCATAACACTGGAGAGGGCTGTTTTAATGCTCTTACATCTTTGAAGTTATTCATACTACACAGTGTGTTTTAAGTTAGACAAAAAGGAAATATGTATATATTTCCCAGTCTTATGGAAGTCAAGTTTGTGAGCGAGAACAGTTAGCAAACATACAAGGACTCTGAAACCTGATCATAGATGATCCTTATTTATGAGTATTTTTAAAATTATTAAAATTTCAAGGGAAAAAATTAAGAAAAAAATAGGTGAATAGTAGTAAGACTAGTATATTTTTAAATGCATTTTTTTCTTCCGAAAGCTTTCTTAGCTTCTCCAACATCACCATTAACCTATACTATTTCCATATGAGATGCAGGATCCTGCCTTTGTCAGTTTTGGCTGACAAGGTTGGTTTTTTAGGAGTAAACAGAACTTTCAATATATACACATACACAAACATGAGATGACACCTTTTTTTTTTTTTTTTTTAGCTTATATTGGTGGAGCTTTTATGAACAAAATCCTTTTAGGCCTTTCTACTGACCCCTCATTAGCCTTCCTGCTCACCAGACAGTTCAGTCACAGGGAGCTTTGTCTTGTTCCCGGACACATTCTTTCACACTTAGAATTCTGTTCTCCCTCGTCTTCTTCACTTCCAATCCCACAGGAATTAACAAGTATATTGTTCCCTCTGAAAGGCCATCTCCAACCTCCTGAATAAAGAAAAACGTGCTTTTGATATAGCCTGTCTCACCCTATACTTCTCTTATCAAACCATACAAGTTTGTAATGTCTAAGTGCCTGTTATTATAAACTCCATGGGGCTTGCTATCATGGCTTTCCTTACAAAAGCCTGCACTGCAACCTCCAGGGTGTGCTTTGATCTTGTTTTCTTTCCTCTTACTCAGCCAAAGTTTGCTTTACAAAGCCAGATTTTCTCTCTTTCTTCATTTTTACTTTTTCAAACAAAATTTGCTACTTCCTTTTGGTCATTACCATTCTTTGGGATGCAAAGAAGCTGGACTCTCACTTCGGAACGAGAGCTCAGCAACCCCAAAGCCGGCAGCACTCATTTGGGAAGCCACTTGTAGAAGCAGCTACCAGATGACATCTTGGTGTACCGAGCCAGGAGTAAGATTCAAGTACCAGAGACCAGGCTAACGTCCCTTTGGACCTAATTTTTATTTTCTTCCCATAAGGCTGCTTTTCTTCTCTCTCTTTTCCCCTCATCCTCTCCCCCAGGCTAGGAATCGGGGCTTTTTTCAGGATGTCAGGGAGGGGCTTCCTGGCTGTGTCATGGGGATGGGACAAAAGAATGTAGGCTTTTGTTTTTCTTTTAAGATGCCTGTACTCACTCTGTAGGACTTTGCTGTCCACGCATTTATTTGTTGTATTCTGCTCCTTTTTGGAAATTCACCTGGTGACTGCTTATCTCACTTTTGTAAAATACACCCCCCCATTTGTGTTTTGGTGTGGTGCTAGGATAAAGGGTGCCCTACTCTAGGCACTTCTTCTGTGGATGATGTGATGCTGGGATTAAGGGTGAGACAGAACTAAAGGTGGTCCGCCCTGTGTAAGGGTGGTACCAATAAACAGGTTTAGAGCCTGCAGAGAACTGTGTGGGCAGCTGGGACTAGCCGTTTTCCATCCTGGGTGTGGGAGGCACCAGTAAACTTCTAGACCACGTGGGTGTAAATCACTGCCACCATCTTTTCATTTTTTAAGTAACCACTTCACTCTGTATTCTTGATGAGCGGGAAAGGTTTGATCTTGACAATCTAAAACAGAAACACTTATGTACTTTTGCATTATGGTTGGGTTCAGTACAAAATGTCTTAATAGTAATCCTAACCTACTCCTCCTGTTTAGGCTAATGGTGAACGCCAATGGTCATTAACTCTTGTTGCTGACAGATTTTTCTTTATTTAACTCAGCTGGTGAGCCACTGCCTTCCAAGGTAGCTAGAGCACACAATACCAAGTGGATAGGGTCTATGGCCCCTACTAGCTTGAAGAAGCAATAAAAAAAAGAGAACTCCAGCAATCAATAGAAAATTATAGGAATTTGTGCCTCTCAGAGGGAAATGAGACAGGAGATTAGAGCTTGCTGGGCATGTAGGCATGATTTGTTTATTACAAGATCTGGAACACATGCGTAGAACAGTTCCCACATCCCTGCATGAGCACTTCTCATGAGAACTCGAGCAGGTTTTCAACAGGATGGCCTAGACCTGATGTCAGCCTGAGGCATGGGATGCCAGCACTTCCTCTCAGGACCTGAATGCAGACGTGCTCATGGACTTCCTCAAGATTTGGACAGTATAGGACACATGCCAGGAAGAGTTGTGCAATCACTTTCCTTATGATAGCCCACCCTGTGCCTCCATGGTCTATTTTTATCTTGATTTTTCCTCTGCCTAAACTCACTCTGTAGAGCCAGTTTTCCTCGCATTCTTCACTTTAACTTTTTCAAATAAACTTTGCTTAAACAGACTCTATGGGCAAGGACTATATTTGTCTTAATATTAGCAAAAGCATAATGTCTGGCAAACAGCAGAGCCCCTATAAATGTTTGCTAAGTGGTAAAATGGTCTACAGTCAAAGATGGTTGTCAGTCAATATTCAACCTCAAAATGTTGTAGTAATTTCTATGTGCTGTACTAGATGCTGGGAATTCAAAGGTGAGTTGTTACCCTCAAGAAACTCATAATACAGCATTAAAGACATAAATAATTTTAATGTAATATGGATGTGCAACAACACAAATATGTACATGATATTGTGAAACACTATGAAAGGGAGACCAAATCATCTGTATGAAATTAGCTGAGATTTTCCAGAGAAGATAATATCTGAGCTGAAGAACGTGGGATTAAAATTTGGTACTATGCACAAATCTGAGATGATATGTACTTTTTTTCAAAAGTTTCAAGACCTTCCTTCACATACTCAAAGGTTTTCACACTCCTAAAATATTAAAATCCACTCAAAGGGTGAGTAAGATTTAGGCAGGTAAAAGACAGAGATGACAGGGTACCTTATTTTCTGACAGGAGGAAAGGAATGAGAATGACTATATATATGGCTAACCTCTTAGACTAAAATGTAGGAAGCAGAGGGAGATCAGATAACAAACATCTCTTAAAAACAACAAAAACTAATTGGATGATTTATTACATTTGATATAAATATGAATTCCGGTGTGATGCCCAGGGTTCAAACCCCAGCACTGCCGAAAAAAAAATACTTTTAGAACTGCAGAGTAGAGCCTTGGCCTCAGGACTCAGAATGAACCCTGGAAGTAAATCTTACATTGTTTTATAAAGGGGTCACAATATACATTAGATAACAGTTGTTTTTATAAAAATGACCTCTAGGTTGAAAGTCAGCTACAGAGTAAAAATAAGGAGATAAAAAGAAATGACTACTGGTATAACTATTAAAAATTACTGGAAAAAGACACTTTTTGGGGATCATTTATTCACCCTTTTACTTGTTCAACAGATTATTTCTTGGTGCGTACTATGTGCCAGGTCATAATGACAGAGCAATGAATAATAAAGCATAAATGCTGTTTTGTAGGAGCTTTATAATCCAAGGAGGAGACAAACAAGTAATTACAAGACAACATAGCAGCACTGTTATAAAGGAAATGGTGAAGGGCATTATGGCGGTATGTACAGGAACATCTCTCTAATCCAGCCTGGGAGAGGCTTCTAAGATGTTCAAGCTGAGAGCCAAAGGTTGAATACTTTCGCAGTAGAAAGAAGGGAAGGAACA
>PVIR01026300.1:9228-24001 GCA_004026965.1 Petromus typicus | reverse complement strand
AGAAAAGTGACTTGTAAGGTCATATCTGTAAGCCTGGCCACCATATGGCCGGTGTGGGTCTGCACCGCGTGTTCCTGAGGAATTCTGGGAGCCCAGCTGCCTAGACTCAGTTATGATTTGATGCCACCTGGTGGTAGTGGTGGACCCCATTTTTAAATACCACAGGGGAGAATTCGGATTCCAGCAGCAACATCTGGCCAGCATCTGTGATCACTGCATGGCCGGTTAGCAGCCACATCCAGTTCAGCATGAAGAACCAACGATGTGCCTTTACTCGGTCTTCCCCAAGCTCACCTGCATTTCCCCTGGTTTCAGACCATTGGCCTCTACTCCACCCCCCCCACCTCTTGAACTTTAACCCCACTTCAAACGCTATGGGCACCTGCCCTAAAAGGGGTCAAGAAGAGGAATATTCTGCATTATATCCAAGCTACAGCTGAAATTATTATTTTTTTTTTTTCTGAGACAGAGTCTCGCTTTGTAGTTTAGACTGGCCCTGAGCTCAGCCTCAAACTCACATCACAGCAATCCTCCTGCCTCTGCCTCCCGAGTGCTGGGATTACAGGCGTGAGCCACCACGCCCGGCACTGTGGTATGTGGTACTGGTTGCTGCTGGGCGTGAGTCTCCACACCCAGTATTGTATGTGGTTACTGGGGGATTGAACCTGGGCCCTTGCCCTTGCAAGACAGGTGCCGGAACCACTGAGCTAACTCCCCGACCCCTGAAATTATATTTCTAATGAGTGCACTATCCTGGGTTTTTACTTTACCTATCAAGGATCTCCAGAAAGCCTACAACATATTAGCACTGCATTTTGTATTTCAGAGATTTTAATTATAGCAAATGTTTTAGTTGGCTATCAAAAAGCCTTTACTAGCTAAATGTGGCGGCTCTCACCTATAATCCCAACTCTGGGGAGACAGAGGCAGGAAGATTGCCACAAATTCAAAGCCAACCTGGGCTACATGGTGAGTTCAAGGCCATCCTGAACTACATGGTGAGACCCTGTCTCAGAAAAGCAAACATACCTCAGGCTGGAAAAAAAAATGGAAAGACATGCGAAGGTCAAAAATTCAATTCATGGGGCCGGGGAGTTAGCTCAGTGGTTCCAGCGCCCGTCTTGCAAGCGCAAGGACCCGGGTTCGATTCCCCGGTAACCACATAACAATACTGGGCGTGGAGACCCACACCCAGCAGCAACCAGTACCACATACCACAGTGCCGGGCGTGGTGGCTCACACCTGTAATCCCAGCACTCGGGAGGCAGAGGCAGGAGGATTGTGATGTGAGTTGGAGGCTGAGCTGAGGGCCAGCCTGAACCACAAAGCGAGACCCTGTCTCCAAAAACTTAAAAAAAAAAAAAAAATTCAATTCACTGAAGATTAACCCTATGCCATGAGTGCCACAAAATTTTAAATTAGCATTTTTAACAAAACTGCCTCTTGTGAATGCTCTATGGTGGCCCAGCAGACTCAGAAACCCTTTGTTAAAATCCAGGGTGTACTGGGGCACTTCTCCCTTGCTTACATAAACAAAGGCGTAGCCCTGATCTTCGGATACCATTGCCCCCCCCCACAAAGCCCCCTGGGGTTCAGGGTGTTAAGGCCAGTGGTGTGGCAGTTAAGTTTACCGCTGTCCGTCTTCCTACAGTGCACACGCTATCTGAGTTACCGCCCAGACCCAGTCAGAGACTGAGGCTGAGACAGGCGCACCGAGGCCAGTACCACAGAGGACCCAGAGCTCCTGCTCTCGGATCAGCACTTCGGTGGCTTGGGCTGCCAGTCACAGGACTCGTCTCATGCAAAACAGTCAAGCACCAGGCTGACCGAGAGTCTCAGGAGACTGCAACACAGGCAGGACGGGCCTTCCACTCCACCTTTCCCTGTGGCCTCACTTGCTCTTTCTGTGCTGCCCTTCTAGCCCCTCAGCTCCTCTGTCCTTACTCAGATGGGCTGTTTATATTTTTCCAAATATTGCCGGCCCAACATCCTTCCTCCCCCACGCTTTGTGGGGCAGAATCCTGCTCAGCCCCTTCTGGGAACCTACCTGGTTTATTTGGGTCATGCTCACCCCTGACTCAGGCCTCTCCTCTGTGCTGCCTCCTATAGATTTAGTTTCCAGGGTTCTTGATGGATTCTTCAGTTCAGCTGAGAGCTCTGTGAACACAGGGACTTTGCTTATGCGTTTGCTGGCTTCTTTTAGACAGTCTCACTAAGTAGCCCAGGGTGGCCCTGATCCTCCTACCTCAGCCTCCCAGGTGCTGGAGTGATGGGTGTATACTAACATGACAGGTTGAACAATCTCTCTCTCTCACAGAGAGAGAGAGAGAGAGAGAGAGAGAAAGAAAGAGAGTTTTACTGTGTGGTTCCAGGCTGGCTTTTACTCACTATGTAGTCACACTGGCCTCAAATTCATGGTGATCCTCCTGCCTCTGCTTCCAGGGTGCTGGGATTCTAGGGATGCCCTGCCACACCCAGCTCAGTTTATCCATTTCGTAATGTAACAGCATAATCTGAGGCTATGTCTCATGAAGTCAAAGAACAAAATTAAGAACAAAGGAAGTAAGCAGGAGGGTAATTTATTAAGAAGAGAAAAGTAATGTACTAATAAGTGTTTAGCTTCAAAAGAATTAAAAACAGAGATGTAGCTCAGCAGCATAGCACCTGCCTGGCAAGGGTAAGACTCTGAGTTCAATTCCCAGAACAAAAAAAATAATTAATTACAGCATTGGGGATTTAGTTCAGTGGTTCCTGCATCTCCCTGGCAAGCACAAGGTCCTGAGTTCAATCCTCGGTAGCCACATACCATAGTGCCAGGCGTGGTAGCTCATGCCTGTAATCCCAGCACTCGGGAGGCACTGGCAGGAGGATGGCCATGAGTTAGAGGCTAACTTGGGCTATGTAGTGAGCTCAGGGCCAGCCTGAACTACAAAGCAAGATCCTGTCTCAAAAAAACCCCAAAAATAATAATAATAATAATAAAATTTTTAAAAAATAATTAATTTTTAAAAATTTTTAAAAAGAGAAATAGCGGGCCGGGGAGTTAGCTCAGTGGTTCCAGCGCCTGTCTTGCAAGTGCAAGGGCCCAGGTTGGATTCCCCGGTAACCACATACCATACTGAGCGTGGAGACTCACGCCCAGCAGCAACAAGTACCACATACCACAGTGCCGGGCGTGGTGGCTCACGCCTGTAATCCCAGCACTCGGGAGGCAGAGGCAGGAGGATTGCTGTGATGTGAGTTTGAGGCTGAGCTCAGGGCCAGCCTGAACCACAAAGCGAGACCCTGTCTAAAAAACAAAAAAAAAAAGAGAAATAGCTCCGAATAGCCAGGAGGAGACTCAAAAGTGGGCTTCCTCAGGGACTCTGTCCAGTATTTTTGCTTGTTTGTCTTTTTTGTGGTAGCAGGGATTAAATTCAGGACCTTGCACTTGCCAGGTGAGTACATAGTACCACTAAGCTAAATCCCCAGCCCTAGGGGTTTTCTTTTGTGTGTTTTTTGTTTGTTTGTTTTTTGGTACCAAGACTCAAAGTTGGGGCCTTGAGATTTCCAGGCAGACATTGTGCCACTGACCTATATCCCTATCCCCCTCTTTGTCCAGTTGTTTTTTGTTTTTTGGGTTTTTTTTGAGACAGGGTCTTGCTTTGTAGTTCAGGCTGGCCCTGAGCTCAGCCTCCAACTCACATCACAGCAATCCTGCCTCTGCCTCCCCAGTGCTGGGATTACAGGCGTGAGCCACCACGCCCGGCACTGTGGTATGTGGTACTGGTCTCCATGTCCAGTATTGTATGTGGTTACTGGGATTGAACCTGGGCCCTTGCCCTTGCAAGACAGGCGCCGGAACCACTGAGCTAAATCTCCCCCTTGTCCAGTTTTTATACTAAAGGATAATCAAAGCTAAGAGTACTCTGACTCGAACCATAGATGAGTGGTGGCGAATCAGTGGCACATGTCCCACTGCAGGCACACGGAGCTCTCCTGGCGCACATAAGCCAGGTCACCCCTGCATTATCTCAGCAGCCAGGCATTGGCTACCAGCACACACAGGGGTCAAGTACAGGCTCAGAAAGAAGTCGCAGCTCCAGGCTGTGAATTCACAAGCCGCTACTCACTAGCTGTGACTTGTGGGAGCTTTTGTATGGCACACGATCTCTCAAAGTTCACCATCACTAGAGTGGATAATGGATGACCTATAGGACTCAGAGGAGACTACTTAGACTAGAACTAGACCTACGAGGAGTCAAGGGATAAAGCCAGCCCCTGAATGTCTGCAGCTGCCTGCCGGCCTCTGTCCTGTCCCAGTGGTCCATGAAAAGAACAAAATGAGACAGAAAACCCCATTTCTGTAGGAGCAGTTGTCCGAAGTCACCCATCTGTCACCTTGCTTGCTCCTGCACTTGCTACCTCCCTGACCTTCACTGTCCCCAGCTTCTGGTTAACCCTGGGCCTCAGGCTTCCGATAGAGGCCTCGCCACCCTAACCCTACCTGGGTACAGCACCTCCTGTGCTACTTGCTATCTTCTGCCTAACATACCTGTCTAGTTATTAATGTCCCAAAAGATTTAACTTAACTTTTTAGATTTTCCGTTCTTAGTAGTCCAGGACCTTATGCATGCCAGGCAAATATTCCACCAGTGGGCTATGGCCTCAGACCCTTCCCCAGAAGATTCAGAGTTTTCCTATTATAGGTGCTCAATTAGCATTTTATTTGGAGGACTTTTTCTCCCTGGTGCTGGGGTTAGATCCAGTGCCTCACCCCAGCTAGGTAAGCTCTCCCCCACTGAGCTATATGGTCAGTCCTTTTTTTCTAATTTTTAATTTTTTGAATTTTATGTGGAGGCAGGAACTGGCTAAACTGCCCGAGCTGGCCTAACATTTGAAATCTTCCTGCCTCAGCTTGCCAACTACTTGGATTGCGGGGATGTTTCTGTCACATTAAAACTAGCTAGGACAGCTACACAGGTCTCTTCTTCCACCAGCTGCACTTCGGCTCAACCCTATATGTAGGTACTAAGTGGTCTTGTTCATCTCCCTCGACAATGGACATGAACCAAATTTGATTGCGGCAAGAATTCTACAATTGAAGCCTTTGGAATACACATGCATCTACTCCAGCCCAAACCACAGATCTCTTTGGTAATGAGACAGGAGATTAGGGAATGGCCAAGCTGGCTGGGGAAGTAGCTATGACCTGCTAATTACAACATCCTGGATGCAGAACAGTTCCCAAAGACTGCACCTGGACTTCTCCTGAGAACTGGAGCAGGTTTTCAGTAGGATGGCCTAGACCTGAAGTCAGCCTGAGGCTGGGACTCAAACATTGCCTCTCATGAACCGGCGGTAGAAGTTCTCCCCAGTTTCCTTGAGATTTAGGCAGCATAAAAGAAAGGCAGCCATGAGGGGCGGTGCATGCTAACTTCACAATAGCCCGCTCTGCTTCCCACACGTAGCCTGTACTTTTATCTTTGGTCTCACTCTCTTCTCTTTACTCGGCCTGAGCTCTCTCTGCAGAGCCCATCTCCCCCTTATTCTTCACTTTTCCTCTCTTGAATAAACTTTGTCACTGCCTTTTTCTCTTTTTATTCAATTCTTCGTTCAGAATGAGAAGAACCTGGACTCTAACTTCAGGAGCAGAGGTGAGCAACCCACAACCCAAGGACTTGTACTTGGTGTATCACATTTAGAAGGAGAGTAAGTTACTTATATATTTCATGAAGAATTTGCGTATCTATGGAAGCTTTACTTCTTTTTTTTTTTTTGAGACAGGGTCTCGCTTTGTAGTTCAGGCTGGCCCTGAGCTCAGCCTCAAACTCACATCACAGCAATCCTCCTGCCTCTGCCTCACAGGTGCTGGGATTACAGGCGCACACCTGGCACTGTGCTATGTGATGCTGATTGCTGCTGGGCATGAGTCTCCAACCCATTATTATATATGTGGTTACTGGGGAATCAAACCCAGGCCCTTGCGCTTGCAAGACAGGCACCCGAACCACTGAGGTAACTTCCCGGCCCTGGTGTGTCTTAATTTTTTCCTCTTTTGGGACTGGGATTGAACCTTTGCACTGAGCTACATCCCCAGCCTTCCTTTTTTTTTTTTTTTTGAGCCAGGATCTTGCTTTGTAGTTCTAGCTGTCCTCAAACTCATAGCAATCCTCCTGCCTCTGTCTCCTGAGCGCTGGAATTACAGGCATGAGCCACCACACCAGGTATTATGGTACATGGTGCCAGGAATCAAACTCAGAACCTTGCACTTGCCAAGCAGATGCTGGAACCACTGAGCTAAATCGTGACCCCCAGCCTCCTCCTTTGAGACAAAGTCTCACTATCACTGTGTAGTTCTCACTGGCCTTGAACTTACTGAAGAGCCTATGCTGGCTGCAAACTTCAGTGATCTTCCTGCCTCAGCTTCCCAAGAGCTAGTATTACAGGTGTGTGTGTGCCACTATGCCCAGCTTCTCCTTCTTGTTGTTAACTTCTTTTGTTCTCTGTTTTTTTTGTTTGTTTGTTTGTTTGAGAAAGGGTATCACTAAGTCTCTAAATTGCCTAGGCTGGGCTGGAACTTGCGATCTTCCTTCTTGACCTCACAAAGTGCTGGGATTAAAAGCATGTCTGACTGTACCTGTATTATATCCTAATTTTTAATTTGAAATGTTATCAAATCATGAGTATCAATTAATCTATAATATATTTCATTGTATAAGCCATTTGAAAACTTCAGTGTCTCCACAAAGAGACTTCAACAAATACTACATGTCTGAGAGTAAGGGAATCACACCATAAACTGCCATGTCTGTCCCCAAGCTGACAAATTTTTATCATTTCTGCTGATCCTATTAGTTTCTTTTTAAAAATGTTTTAAACTTTATTGGAGAGGAGGAACCTAAAATGTTAAAAATGTCTAATCTAAAACATCCAGATAGAAATGAAGCAAGCAGATATGGATTATTGAATTCCTCTGGCCTGAACGCACTGAGGTCCAAAGGGCAGTTATTCTGTGTTGCCCCATGCCGATGACACAGGCCAGGAGGGTGAGAAGGTCATTTATGTGAACGATTTTCATCTAGTATATTTCTAATATCTTTGCCGAATAATGACCACTCAAATCAGTACCACACTGAGGCCAGATCTGTCTCTCACCACCAAAGAAAACCATGAAACAAAGGTGATTTCAGCGAACTCCTGCCCCATTCATCATCTTCCCAGAGCACGCGGGTTGTTACTTTAGCCCTTTAAACCTCAGTAACAGCGTTAGTATTTTAAACCCAAGATGGCTTGGTCATAACAATGATCATATGTTCATTATTAACTCAGTGGATAAACCCTTCAAGGTGCTAAATTCCTTTTGGCGTAGCAATTTATTCTGTATTTTCTGAGAGCCTGTAATCAGCTGGGGTGTACCCAGGGCCAGTGTTACCAAATGGTGACGTCCACAGTAGATTTCAGGCACTTTTGTATGAAGAGTGAAGCATTATAAGCACATAAGGCTTATAGCAGCTACTCGTGTGAAAGATCCGGGGAGACAGCTCAGTGTAGCCACCGCACACGCCTGCCTGGCAAACACAAAGTCCTCAGTTTAGTCCCCAGTGCCATAAAAACGAAAAACAAACAGAGAAAAAAATAACTAACATTTGTTAAAGATTGTGGGAAGTGGTGCTCAGGGCAAACCTGTGCCAAAAACTGATAGGACACAAACAGAAAATGGTGCTGGGGTGACAGGAAGGCGGAAGCGCTGAGCACAAGTCTCGGGACACAGCAGCAGCAGCAGCCCACGCACAGGCTTTCGGAAGCTGCACCTCAGCCTCAGGCCAGCCCTGAGTGTCCAGGTGTGGTGGACAGGTCTCAGAGGCTCTAATACACATGCCTGGCCCAGAATGCACTCTGATCTTAATTATTTGTGTGACATGTAGTAGTGTGTGTGTGAATCCTAACAGATCTAACACATATGTGCTCTTGCCTTGACCTCTCTTAAAGTGATAGGAGTAATGGCCGCTGGGTGCTATTTAAATTAAATGAGGTGGGGATTTAGCTCAGTGGTTCCAGCGCCTGTTTTGCAAGCACAAGGGCCCGGGTTCGATCCCTGGTAACCACATACAACAATGCCGGGTGTGACTCACTCCCACCAGCAATCAGAACCACATACCACAGTGCCAGATGTAGTGGCTTAGGCCTGTAATCCCAACACTCAGGGGTGGCAGAGGCAGGAGGATTGCTGTGAGTGTAAACCTGTCTCAAGCAGAGTGGACGGTCGGAAGGAGGACCCAACACAGAGGTTGCTTTTCACTTCTACTTTACTTAAGGCACAAGGATATAATTCACATCTACAACACAGCACAATGTTCACACCAACGAAGGAGGGGTCCTACCGAATCAGAGAGTCCCAAGTTTGCCCTACGGGATTTCCTAGGTTCCGGTTCGGTTCGTTGTCAGGAACTGATGCGAGGAATCAGGTGTCCGGCAGGTCCGGCAGAGCCTCCGGCTGGAGTCTGGTTGGAGCCTTGCAGCACGGCCACGAAGTCGCGGGGCGAAATCTCCCGAGGGGGACCTGCCAGCCTGAGGTCCAGTCGGCCGACACTGGGAACAGCCCAGCCAGTCAGCCCAGGGAGTCAGACGTCCTGCAGCCTTCCTGGGGTAACCCACGAGCGTGGACCCTCCAGCCGGTCAGCCTAGGGAACGCCTGGCTGTCCACTGCAGAGAGCTGCTTCCTTACAAACGTGTTTTGGCGGGAAACTGACGTAGCATCGGTCATAGCATTCTTCGGGGTGTTCACATGTGTCCACTTCTGATTAGGCGTGGTGCTTATCAGTAGGTGCAGACCCTGACACTGAGCCTTACAATCTAATTTGTCAAAAACTTGTAGCATTTAATATTCAACATTTCTATTTTTCATAATATTATGTTCCCTACAAAGGCTGAGCTCAGGGCCAGCCTCAGCTACAAGTGAGATCCTGTCTCAAAAAAATAAATAAATAAATAAAATAAAAAATATGTTTAAAAAATGATTAAAAGGGTGGAAAGGAGTGACTCCTCCCTTGTCCCCAGTGTTTGTAACTCTTGGTAATAATCTAGGTAATCTGGGCTCAGACTAAAGCCCAGCGGTAGAGAATATGTGTAGCATGCTCAAGGCTCTGGGTTTGATATCCAGCACCAAAAAAAATTAAAAAAAAAAAAATCTAGGCAATTTCACCTACCAAGCTATGTTTCTGTTTCTCTTGAATATGGAAGATTTGCCTATTCTGGGTTTATTTGACATGCAACAGATGGCTGCTTACTTAGATAAGGAATTGTATTAGTGTAGAGTTTCTTTTTTTTCATTTTTAGAAGCTTTTATTAGTATTTGTTAACAGTACATGATTACAGTGACTGTAAGAAAATGATATATATATGTAGCCATAATAATTCATCCCCCTTTTATTTTCATGACTATAGTGAAATACCAGCAGCACTTATGAAGAAAAGAGATTTCTGGTGGCTGGAAGTCCAAGATCATGCAGTCCTATTTGTAATCCCAGCACTTAGGAGGCAGATGCAGGAGAACTGCTGAGCTCGAGGCTGCAAAGTGTGGCTCTGATTGCTGGTAGGCATAAATCACCTGCCAGCCATTGTTGTACGTGGTTGCTGAGGATTGAACCTGGGGCCCTTGCACCTGCAAGGCAGGTGCCAGAACCACTGAGCTAAATCCCTGGCCCTCTTCTTTCATTTTTTGACGGGATCTCATTTTGTAGCCCAGGCTAGCCTCAAAGCAATGCAATTGTCCTGCCTCAGCCTCGCAAGTC
Source organism: Petromus typicus (assembly GCA_004026965.1). Classification (NCBI taxonomy): domain Eukaryota; kingdom Metazoa; phylum Chordata; class Mammalia; order Rodentia; family Petromuridae; genus Petromus; species Petromus typicus. The sequence continues at coordinate 14,228 of PVIR01026300.1, read as the reverse complement.
CTGGGAATACAGCTGTGGACCACCATTTCCAGCAGAAATGTTCCTCTTGATCTGAGAGTTTTTACATAAATATGGAAACAAAACACAGACTGAAAGGACCAGGAGTGTGGCTCAGTGGTACAACACTTGCCTCTCATGCCCAAGGCCCTAGGTTTGAAACCCGACAGTAGGAAGAAAAATGTGTAGAGTTAGTGTACTCGTGCTTTCCTGCTCGTGTGTGTGTGTGTGTGTGTGTGTGTGTGTGTGTGTGTGTGTTGAGCATGAGTTGGGGGAGGACACAGGACACAGGAATGGCAACTTGGGGCCTGTTGGGTTTGAGAATCATAGGTCATATTTAACTTTCTGGGTAGCGTGGGAATTTAGTGGTGTTCTGCTGGGTGCTGGGCTGTGTGCGCCTATAATCCATGTTACTCCCCTCAGTAGGATGAAGCAGGATGATCATGAGTTCAAGACCAGCCTGGGCAAAATAACGAGACTGTCATGCCAAAAAATAAGATTAAATGAAATCAAAATTTTGGATTTCTTCGACATGACACTGAAGCTGGACATATAAGCCTGTGCTGCTCAGCCTGCAGTGTGTTTGGGGGTTTGTACTTTCTCTGCAGTGAGGAAAACAAAGGCTGTCACGTGGTGGGTGTGGTATTTTCCTAGTTCACTCACCTGTGTGTAATTTATGAAAGTATCAGCTGCCCTCTGCTGAGCTCGCCTTAGGTGCCAACCACTGCTCCAGAAGGCGCACAACTGCCTGCTTCCCAACCACCCTAGGCGGCCTGCCCTGCCTGCCAATCGGAAGTGGAAGCTAAAGACTTGAGCTTCTTTTTTTTTTTAATTGAATTTTTTATTGGTATATTTTAAGTACAATCATGATCACACTCAATATTGAAAATTTGTACCAGTATATGCCACAAGTTAATTCTCATTTTTCCCATTCCCCTGCCCACCCTATGGCCCCCCTTCTTAAAGCCTTGCTCTGGATGCACGAGTCAGCATCGAGGCCCAAGTCTGCGGGACTCCATGCTCCCGCGCCTGCAAGAGCGGCAGGTTTGCCAGCACCACTGGTGGCAGGCTGGAGAGACGGAAATCTAGTAATGGGACCTTTGGGGAATGAGGGTAGGGCTCTGATGACATGATTAGTTTTTGTTCTTTTGGGGGGTGAGGGCTTTTTGTTTTAAGATCCCACAGATAGATTGGAGGCTTTTATGTACAACAAGCAAAGAATTGCAAACATACATCCAGTGGTAAAAGAAAAAGCAGTTACACTGCTTGGAGCTAATGGGATGATGTGCTCAGGGCAGGTCATGCCAGCATGAACAAAACTATGGCACCAGGCTGAGGGGCATGACTGTAATTGCAGCACTTGTGAGGCTGAGGCAGGAGTATTGCTATGGGTTTGAGGCCAACCTGGGATATATGGCAAATTCAAGAATCTCCTAGACTACACAGAGAGACCTTGTCTCCAAAAACTAAAAAGAAAAAAATGGTATGAACAGAATAGTAACAGTAGGATACCAGGAAAATAAAAAAACCACACAGATAAATCGCTTTGGGATGTGTGTGTGTTTGTATGTATGTGTATTGTACCAGGGATTGAACTCAGGACTTTGTGCTTGCCAGGCAGGCGCGGTGCCACTGAGCTACATCCCCAGTTGCAGGCTTTTGGATTTTAAAAAATATGCACCCCAGGTGCCTCTCACTGGGTCTCTGGGTACGACTGACAGGAGTGACTAACAAGGAGGCACTGGGTCACCTCAGGGGTGCCATAACATGCATCATCTGTCCCAGAATCCACTCTGATTCAAAACTGCACACATGAGATGCAGTCTGTAGGTGTGATCCTCGGAGGTCCAGGTGGGAGAGAGAGGGGTTACTACTGAAGGTCAGACCACCAGACCCAGCAGGTCCGGCTCTGGCCTGGAGCCATGGAGATTTCCTGGGTCTTTGTTATTTTCATTTCTGCTTCTCTTACTGCAGTGGAAGGATCAGTCCTGGGGTGTTGCCCAAATTGAGGGAGGGCAGGGGAGGGGCGTCCCAGCCCTCACTGTGACCCCTAAACTAGTGCTAGGGTTCTGACCCAGTGGTGCTGTACCTCTCAGCCATGCCCAGCTCCAATTATCTTGAATCCTCCACTCGATTGCTGGCATCACAGGTGCCACTACACCTAGCTCTTCACTTTTTTGACACAAAAATCTTCATTGAATTGTCCAAACTAGCCTCAAACTTATGATCTACCTGCTTCAGCCTCCTTAGTGCCTGGGATTAGAGGTGTGTGTCTGAAAGGCCATCAGGACTTTGCTCTTTAAAGCTGCAGTAATGACTATTTTTAGTCTGTGAGAAGGGAAAGGGTTTGAAAGGCAGTAGGTATTTATGGGGAAGGGGTAAATTTGAGCATGATACAAATGTGTAAGAAAAAGTCAAATCTCATTTTTCTCTCTACCGTCTTGTACTGCCTGGTGCTTTGTGGGTTTGGGGCACTGGCGTCTCCTAGAAGTGGCTTCTAGGTTCTTTCTCGTTTTGAGCAAAGAATTAGTCAAGATAAGTGGAAACAGTATGAAGTTCTTGCATTTATTAAAGGTATGAAAAGAAATACACTCTGCAGAGCAAGTTTGTGTACAAGGCCACCTATCAAAGTCTGCCCGGGTCCTCTCGAGAAGTCCAGACACAAAGTTCTGGGGGGGTTCTGAGCATGTCTCTGGGATTTTGTAATCAAGGGTCACTTCTGTTTCCCTGGCTAGCCTCCCACGCCTTCTTCTCCTGCCTGATTTTCCCCTGCGAGGTAGACACATATATCCCATGAATGCCTATCTTCATATAACTATTTCCTGAGGAAAGGGGCGACAGGCCTCAACTACTGGGGACCATGTACCCTCTGCTTACGTTGAGGTGCCATGGCTCACCGGCTGGGTTAGAGAAAAAGAATCCTGTCAGAAGATAATGAGAAAAGACAATGAGAAAATTACTGTTGGGGATGGAGAGCCTCATATATGAAGAGGTCAGAGCTTTCCACTTCCTGTGGAGGAGAAAGAATGGCTGAGAGGCATGTTAGATAAATTACTGCTAGCCTGAGAGCTGCAGCCTTAGCAAGATTCTCCATAGTATGAATTTAATTAAAAACAAGAGCTTTAGCGCAGGTGCCAATTTGAACTATGTGAATTAGCCAGCAATGGTGGGGAATGCCTATAATCCTAACACTCATGAGGCTGAGGCAGGAAGATCTATTGCTGTGAGTTTGAGGCCAGGCTGGGCTAGGAAGTGAATTCATGGTGTTTCTATGGCTCCTCTTGGGGCCTGCAGAAAGATGGAGAGAGGGCCGGGGATTTAGCTCAGTAGTTCCGTCACCTGTCTTGCAAGCACAAAGACCCGGGTTCAATCCTCGGTAACCTCATACAATACTGGGTGTGGAGACTCACGCCCAGCAGCAACCAGTACCACATACCACAGTGCGGGGCGTGGTGGCTCACGCCTGTAATTCCAGCACTCAGGAGGCAGAGGCAGGAGGATTGCTGTGATGTGAGTTGGAGGCTGAGCTCAGGGCCAGCCTGAACTACAAAGCGAGACCCTGTCTCAAAAGAAAGAAAGAAAGATGGAGAGAGAGACTTAGGTCTTGGGCCTTCAAGTGGCATCTCAAGCTGAAAGTGGCCTGTTGAGTCCACAAAGTATCTCATGTAATACTGAAGTATTTACAAGGCAGACGGCTCTGCTTCCTTCGGGGAAAGCACCAGGCTCTTGGAGCAGAGGAGAGCCCTGCTGAGGGCTCTCCATACAGTGACCCCGCTGACTCTTTGGGGAGAAAGATGGAGCCTTATACTGGGTCCCTTATAACCTCCCATGAGATTAGGCTGGAGCACCCCAAAGAGTCTCCAGGGGACTCTTTCAGTTACTTGAGACACTGGGATCATGCAGGAGCTCCCCACCTGGCTCTCCCTTAGAAATAGTCATAGTAGCAGGTCATGTGGCACATGCCTGTAATTCCAACACTTGAGAAACTGAGGTACAAGGATTGCTGTGAGTTCAAGGCCAGTCTGACCTATATAGTGGGATTCTGTCTCAAAAACCAAACAAAGGGCTGGGGTACCTTGACAAGGAGTTCATCCCTGGTGCTGCAAAAACAAAACAAAACAAAAAAACCCAAAACCATAGCAAACAAATAAACCATACAGAGTTCTAAGAGTCAGGATGGCTTGCACTAGTGATTTAGCTCAGAGGTTCCAACATCTCCCTAGCAAGCACAAGGTCCTGAGTTCAATCCCCCACCACCACATACCACAGTGCAGGGCATTGTACTCACGCCTGAAATGTCAGCACTTGGGAGGCAGAGACAGGAGGATGACCAGGAATTTGAAGCTTGTCTGGGCTAATGGAACTTTACTGGCTGTCCCTTCGTTCTATGCAAACCATCAGACATACCATATGTTTTTAATTTACTTGAATTTCCGCCAAGAGAAACAAGAAGGGAGCCCAATTCAAAAGAGAAAAAAAGGAGGCCCAAAAGCTCCCTAAAACTGAAGGCTTAGCTTCTACCTACCAGGATGAGATTTCCTGGGGACCATGAGGATAACTGAAAAATGATTAAAGAAAGAAAATGGGGAACATGCATGGGGGGGGCACATGACTGACTTATATAATCAAGTAAAATGGCCAACAGACAGCAAAATTCATACACTTAACCTAGAGGATGAACCCAAATGGCTGCCTGTCATAATGGAGAGGTGGAAGCAAGACTTTGAGAATTCTCTTCCTAAGGATACTCAGAAATAAAAGGCCATGGGGCGGGGAGTTAGCTCAGTGGTTCTGGCGCCTGGCTTGCAAGCGCAAGGGCTGGGGTTCGATCCCGGTAACCACATAACAATACTGGGTGTGGAGACCCACACCCAGCAGCAACCAGTACCACATACCACAGTGCCGGGCGTGGTGGCTCACGCCTGTAATCCCAGCACTCGGGAGGCAGAGGCAGGAGGATTGTGATGTGAGTTTGAGGCTGAGCTCAGGGCCAGCCTGAACCA
>PVIR01026299.1:5518-24140 GCA_004026965.1 Petromus typicus | reverse complement strand
GCTGAAGATTCTCTTTTATAGTTTTACCCACTGGCTATAACTCACATGTCCTCCACCTGAAATACATCTTCATTCCTTGTGAGATCCCTAAAGATTCCATTTCATTAGAATCTCATTCCCAGGTTTAGAGTTCAAGATTTTATTATCTCAGTCAGGTCCAGATATGACAATGCCTCTAACTACATGAGCCAAATTAAAACTCTCCTCCTTGGGCCGGGGAGTTAGCTCAGTGGTTCTGGCGCCTGTCTCGCAAGCGCAAGGACCCGGGTTCGATTCCCCGGTAACCACATAACAATACTGGGTGTGGAGACCCTCACCCAGCAGCAACCAGTACCACATACCACAGTGCTGGGCGTGGTGGCTCACGCCTGTAATCCCAGCACTCGGGAGGCAGAGGCAGGAGGATTGTGATGTGAGTTTGAGGCTGAGCTGAGGGCCAGCCTGAACCACAAAGCGAGACCCTGTCTCCAAAAACCTAAAAAAAAAAAAAAACCTCTCCTCCTTTAAATTATAATTTTTTGGTATTTTTAAGTAGCTGAGTAATACAAGTGACTACAGGTAATGATAACATACTGTACAGTGAAAAAGCTAGAAACAAAAGTGCTAGGCAAGCGCTGCACCACTGAGCTCCATCCACTGCTACTTTAGTATAATGATGAAAACCTAACAAAGTTTTTATAGGATACTGTATGATGTTTTGATATAAATATACAACATGTAATGTTAAAAATATTGTAAATGTTTATGCAAATCATCTAGAGATATTCAAATACAGACCATGACTTGCTAGGTCTGTGGCAAGGACACCATCAGATTAGCAAAGGGATAACAGCTTTTCCACCAAGAGCTTATGTTGCCAATAGGAATGAAGTATAAATAAACATAGAAGGAAATCAGAGAAAGGAGGTCTAGTGAATTCTCCTCACAAGCGAGGGAAGGTCTCAGAGAGTAAGAACTCAGTCTAAGAGAATCACAGCATGAGGGTGATGTTAGTTATCACAGAAATTTTAGGAGGAGACACCTGCCTGAGATTGGTGAGTGCCATGTCAAACAGGCCAGGTGCATCCTAGAAACCAGGGTTATGACCAAAAGTGAAACAAAACTTGAGGACAATGCACCAAAAATCAGTGCCAAGGGATCAGACAGTAGTGCCACTGGCAGATGTGCCCTCAGGGTGGAGACGACGGTGTACTGTCTGAGCCTGAAGGTTTTTGTCACCAAAGGGTGGCATGGCTCAAGCAGACTTCCAGTGATCTTTAGAGTTTCCTGGGGATTCTTTTATAATCTGTTCACAGTAAATGGGTTTTGGTGTCTAATCACCAAACTGAGGCTCTTCTAACTATAATCCCTTCTGGACTCCAGTGAGAATAGCAAACCCTGTCCTCAGCACCGTTTGTCTCACAAAGAGAGCAGTAACTCCCCAAAGTGTCTTCTTCCCAGTCCCTAATAACCTGGAATCGAATTTCCATCTCCTTGAATTTGCCCATTCTACATATTTCACATAAATGGCATCATAGTATTTTCCTTTTACCTCATTTATTTCATTTAGCATGTTCGAAGGTTGATCCATGTTATAGCATACACCAAAACTTCGCTGTTTTCTAATCAAATAATAACAGTGTAATATAGATATATAAATTGTGTTTCCTCCTAGAAAGGAGGAAACTCGAGACCCAGAAGTTAAACATCAATGATTCCGAATGGTTCAACCTCTTTTTCTGTCTCTGAGTCTCAATGGCCTCACGTCTTTTGCAGCCCTAGATGATAGTGAAACTAGAACCACAAGAAACAAACTGGACTTTGAGTGTGAAGTGCTCTCTAGATTAGAAAAAAAAAAAAAATAGCCACAGGTGAGCCACTGATTTGAGTGTGAGAAGTGACACCTTGCAAAATGTTAGCTGAATCATTTGTGAAGACATCAGATGAATAAGATATTTTTATAAGCAAAACATTGCAGTTTGCCATAAGTGAGACTATGCATAAAGAACAGAACCAAACCGATTCATTTCCCTCTGCCCCGATCTTGGATTCTAGGGGAACAAGAAGTATTGTTAACATGACGATATCAAACAGTATTTCCTTCAGATGCCTCCAAAAAAATAATTTTCACTAATTCCTCCAGGTTCATAGAGAGGAGCTGACCACATCGTCCTAGAACGTTCCCTGTGCACTGTCGCAGGAAAGGCGAGGCGGTCCAACGGAAGATCGACTCGCTAGAGCGAGCTGCCTGTAAAGGCTCCGCCCTCCGTACTCATTTACAAGTTGCACCCACACCTTCCTTTACCCCAGTCTGGGAAGCAGCTGGGGTGATAATTCCACCGCCCACTCTGTCTCCTCCAACATTTGCTCCTGTCCCCCACCCCGAGGGTTTACTGTGTGCCTATAAAGTTTTAATTAGCCTGGCTCAAAGCTACTACTCTCTGGCAAAACTTTGGTCAGAGAGAAAATCTGGTCAATGTTCTTTCTCTTCACCCCTCCAAAAATATCCCCTTTCCTATTCTCATTTCATCAAAGTGACCGGCTCTCCTCACTCTCTGAAATCTGTACTCACTTCCCCCCTCCCTTCAAAGGAATGTAAACTTCTGAAAGTAGAGATTTTTGTCTTATTTACAACCATACCCCCGCTATGTGGAATAGTGTCTGGCCCAGGGCTTTTAAAAATATGTGTTGAATGAAATAATGGATCTTATTTTTAGGTTTCTCTTTTCTGCACAGAGCTTTGCCTTCTTTTACCTTAAGTCTGCAATGAAGTTTTATTTAATGCCATACTGTACTATCACCTATATTGGAGGGAATTTACACAGAGGCCCATATTTGGGAAAGGCAATATGGAGAAGCAGTACAGTTTTGTAAAAATTACCTGCAGGGAGAGACTAGGCTGAGAGCTCGAGGGATTTGGATTGTTGCTGTTGGAGTTTTAAAGAAAAAGGGAATTCCTAAGGGCTGGGAAGCTTAGGAACATTTGGGTTATCTGTAGAAATATAAAACATCGTCCTTACATAGAAGCAATTAGTGTAGGAACCAAATGGACATCTAAACAGATAATTACAAAGTCTTTGGGAGAAAATCAGGCTATTGTAAGCATAAAGCATAATGGAAAGACCTAAGCCAGGTGTGGTGGTACATACCTGTAATCCCAGCTCCCTGCAGGCTGAGGCAGGAGGATCGCCATGAGTTTAAGGCCAGCGTGGGTTACATAGTGAGTTTGAAGCCAGCCTAAATTACATAGGGAGACACTATCTCAAGAAAAAGGAAGCACTCAATACATTCCCATCCGGGATACCTGGGAATACTTCAAGAGGAAGTGTTACTGAACTGAGTATTAGAGCAGGAATCAGTGAAATAAAGAGAGGGCTAAGTATGAGGAAGAATAGCACTCTTAAAGGCAAGGATGCAAAAGAAATCATGTGTTTGTGGTGTAGCACAGTGATAGAGCACTTGCCTAGCAGAAGAGAGGACCTAGGTTTAATCCCCAGCACAGTAAAAGGTAAAGAACAGGAGGAGGAGATGGAGATAAAGAAATCATCAACTAAAAAAAATGGTCTCCAACTGACCTTCCAGCATTTATTCCTTTTTTTTTTTTTTTGTGGTACCATAGATCAAACTCAGTACCTTGCACTTGTGAGGCAGGTGCAGTGCTACTGAGCTAAATTCCCAGCCCTAAATTTACTCTTAATTTACCAGTAAGTGAGTTACAATGGTCTCAGTCTACTCCAGTAGAATACAATGTCTTGTTCACCACTGTATTGAATGTTGGAAGAAAATACCTGGCAGAGTCGGGTTAGCAAATATTTGCTGATAAACAAATCACTATCTAGCTTGTCTTAACCTATCCATCAAATGGAATATCTTGTACCATGGAATGGCTCATGCTTGTAATCCCAGACTGAGGGAAGCTGAGGCAGAAGGATCACAGGTATTCTGTGCAAAGAACAATAAAAAGTGAGTAGTATGATACTTGCATCGTATAAAAGACTTGAAGCCAAAAACCAAAGAGAAACAGAGAATGCCAACGTGTAAATGGATCAGTCCAACAGAAGGAACTATAAACACATAATAAACTCAGCATGGAAGCAACCGTTATATAAAGCAAACATTATTAGATCTAAAGAAAGAAACAGACTCCAGTGCAATAATATTTGGGGACTTACTTCAACATCTTTCTTCCTTCCTTTTCTTCTTCCCTCCCTCCTTTCTTTACTTTGTTTTTTTGTTTGTTTCAAAGGATATGTACACTGTCATATTTAGTGCAGCATTTTTTTGTTTGTTTTTTGTTTTTTTGGGACAGGGTCTCGCTTTGTAGTTCAGACTGACCCTGAGCTCAGCCTAAAACTCACATCACAGCAATCCTCCTGCCTCTGCCACGTGGTGCTGGGATTACAGGCGTGAGCCACCACGCCCGGCACTGTGGTATGTGGTACTGATTGCTGCTGGGCGTGAGTCTCCATGCCCCATATTGTATGTGGTTACCGAGGATTGAGCCTGGGTCCCTGTGCTTGCAAGACAGGCACCGGAACCACTGAGCTAAATCCCCAGTCCAGGTGCAGAATTATTTACAATAGCAAAGATATGGTGCTGTGTCTACCTGGCACCAAAAAAAGAAACACTTGGCCCAGGGATTTGGTTCAGTGGCATCACTGCCTGCCTTGCAAGCAAAGATATGAAGGAAATTTAAGTGTCAACAGATGAATGAAGAAAAGTGTGTGTGTGTGTGTGTGTGTGTGTGTATACACAATGGAATACTATTCAACTTTTTAAAAGGTGAAATTGTCATTTGCAACAATCTGCTTGAATCTAGAAAACCTTCTGTTAAGTGAAATAGACAGGCACTGAATGGCAAACATCAAATGATCTCAGTCACATGTGGAATCTAAAGAAGATCTCAGAGAAGTAAAGAGGTGAAAAGCAGCTCGAAGAAGCCGAGGAGAGTGAAGGGCAAGGAGAACAGGGAAAGTTGATTAACAGGTTCATATTACAGTTCAGAAGAATAAAGAATGGTGTCTATTGCATCATATGTTGGCTATAGTTAACTAAAATGTATTCTATATTTCAAGTAGCTAAAAGAAAGGACTTCAATGTTTCACTATAAAGAAATGATAAATGTTAAGGTGAGATATACGCTAAGTACCTCAGTTTGATAATTACATAATATATACATGTGGGAGACATCTCATGGTACAAATGTTATGAGTCAGATTTTTAAAAATAGCTATAGCCTGTGTTCTTACGGGGTTTAAGGCTAGAAGGCAAAGTGTTTGCTACACAATTTGCATGTGGATTCATTAGTACTTAGAAGTGTGTGCATTGCATTGAAAGGAAAATGCCAGAAGTCTGAAAGTACAGAAGCCACATGTCCTGATACACTTGTGGAGGAAACCATCCCCCAATAGACTAAAACTTAAAGTCAGTATCATTCCATCTCCTCTGTGTACATTTCCTTGAGTGTTCGTTCACTTGCTAGTGAACTCGTGATGTCTGAGATGGAAGAAAAATCCATATTTACTTTATTCTGGACCCATGCCAAAAGGCAGTAAGTGTTACACATGGAGTGGGTCATTTCTTTTTCTTTTTTTTCTTTTTTTTTTTGAGACAGGGTCTTGCTTTGTAGTTCAGGCTGGCCCTGAGCTCAGCATCAAACTCACACCACAGCAATCCTCCTGAGTGCTTGGATTACAGGCGTGAGCCACCACACAAGGCACTGTGGTATGAGTACTGATTGCTGCTGGGCATGAGTCTCCACACCCAGTATGATATGTGATACCAGGGATCAAACCCAGGTTCTTGCGCTTGCAAAACAGGCACTGGAACCACTGAGCTAAACCCCCAACCCACTGAGTGGGTCATTTCTGCTACTAAGTACATTCAGTTTCCATTTATAATGGTTTGATTTACAATAACTGAGTTTATGGCAACACTCCATTTTCATAAATGGGAAGATTATCCAGATGATTTTTTTTTTTGAGACAGGGTTTCACTTTGTGGTTCAGGCTGGCCCTGAGCTCAGCTTCAAACTCATCACAGCAATCCTCCTGCCTCTGCCTCCCGAGTGCTGAGATTACAGGCATGAGCCACCATGCCCGGCACTGTGGTATGTAGTACTGGTTGCTGCTGGGCGTGAGTCTCCATGCCCAGTATGGTATGTGGTTACCGGGGATCGAACCCGGGTCCTTGTGCTTGCAAGACAGGCACCGGAACCACTGAGCTAACTCCCCGGCCCTATCCAGATAAAATATTAACAAAGAAATATATTAAAGTTGTACTGTACTGTTGACTAAAAATAATCATTTACAAAATGTTTCATTTAACAGGTACAGAATACACATTGAAAGCATCACCACATGAAACATTCCCCAGAATAAACGGTGTTACAAAACAAGTCTCAATAACAACAAAAATCAAAATTATATTATGTGTTATGGCCTGAGCTAGATGTTACCCCCAAAGCCTTATACATGGACTTTGGGTAGTTGCCTGGGTCATGAGTGTGTGATGCTGAAGTAGGGTCTATGAATATGGGTTAAGGGTGTATGATAATTAAATTAGTCCACTTACTAGTTTACCATGTTCTGGATAATGGAAAGGCCAGCCCTTGGTGTGGGTGGCATCATCCCAGGCTTACAGCCTTCAGCCAGTCAGTGAAAACAGCAAATGAAAAACTAAACAATTTCTTGAAACATAAGGGAACAAAACTACAATATAACACAACTACAGAGTATAACAAAAGCAATACTAAGAGTGAAGATAAAGCAATAAGCATACATTAAAAAAAAAAAAAAGATCTCAAGGGCCAGTGATTTAACTCAGTGGTTCCGGCCCCTGCCTTGCAAGGTCCCATGTTTCATCGGTAACTACATACAACAGTACTGGGCATGGAGACTCATACCCACCAGCAATTAGAACCACATACCACAGGGCCGGGTGTGGTGGTTCACACCCATAATCCCAGCACTCAGGAGGCAGAGGCGAGAGGATTGCTGTGAGTTTGAGGCTGAGCTCAGGGCCAGCCTGAACTACAAAGCAAGACCTTGTCAAAAAAAAACAATATCAAATAAACAATCTAATGATGCCACTCAAGGAACCAGGAAAGCATGAACAAATCAAATTCAAAATTAGTAGAAAGAAAGGAACAACAAAGGTCAAATAGAAATAAGAGACAAGAATATAAAATTATCAGTGAAATTAAGAGATAGTTAAACATAACTGACAAATCTCTTACCTAAACTGACTGAGGGGTAAAAAAAAAAAACACCGGGCCGGGGAGTTAGCTCAGTGGTTCCGGCGCCTGTCTTGCAAGCACAAGGGCCCGGGTTCGATTCCCTGGTAACCACATAACAATACTGGGTGTGGAGACCCACACCCAGCAGCAACCAGTACCACATACCACAGTGCCGGGCCTGGTGGCTCATGCCTGTAATCCCAGCACTCGGGAGGCAGAGGCAGGAAGATTGTGATGTGAGTTTGAGGCCGAGCTCAGGGCCAGCCTGAACCACAAAGCGAGACCCTGTCTCAAAAAAAACCTAAAAAAAAAAAAACCACCAAATAAAATCATATATTAAAAAGGAAGCATTACAACAGATACCACAGAAATGTAAAATATTATAAAGAAGAACTACAAACAACTCCATGCCAGAAAATTAGAAAAACTAGAAGAAATGAGTGTCTGCACACATACCAAAAATGGAACGAATCACAAGGACACAGGAAACATGAACATACTTGTAGAGACCAGAGTTGAGGCTAACTGGCCTCCGTGTAGACATTGAGAAGAGGGCACACAGGTGTGTTGGCATGCTGCAGAAAGAAGTGGGAACACCTAACCAGAGAAGTACCATGGAGGGCGGGAGACAGCTGGACTTTGTGGAACCCAAATTGTTTGGGCCTGTGTACTTTTTCATAATAAAAGGAGTTGTTGGATCACAGCTCAGAGTTCAGCCCTTCAAGGCTTTTCCCCCTGCTGGTTTCTCTTGAAACTCATCCCTAAACGTCTTGTTTCCTTCTGGACCCCAGACTAACACCAATACATACTCATAATGAGTTATGAGATTGAATCAGTAATAACACATTTCCCAGCAAAGAAAAGTCTAAGACTAGATGGCATCACTGTTGAATTCCATAAATCATTTAAAGAAGAACTGATACCAGTTCTTCTCAAGCTATTGTAAAAAGAAAACTGAAAAGGAAGAAAAACTGAAAAGGAAGAAACCAAACTAATTCTAGAAAGCATTCTACAGGATACCTTCTAAAACTGCGCCGCTGGCTCTTCTCTTCCTCCCTGGAGGAGCCAGTGAAGAATTTAGCTTTATGCTGATACTAAAACTAGACAAATATACAACAAAGAAAATCACAGACCAATATCCCTGATGAACATAGGTGCAAAAATTCTCAATAAAATACCAGCATACCAAACCCAATAGAAATTCAAAAAGACTGTGGCCCATGATCAAATGGGATTTAAGGACGGTTTGATACATGGAAACCAATTAATATTCTAGATAACAGATTGAAAGACAAAAATCATATGATTATCTCAAGAATTTGAGATAGTCATTCCTTCTAGATAAAAATAATGAAGTATAAAAGGAACCTACTTCACAACAAAGGCCAACAAAGGTGAATCAAAACCAGTATCATGCTAAATGAGAAAAGCTGAAAGTGTTTCTTCTAAGATCTGGAACAAAAAACAATGATCACTTACATCATGTATACTGAACATAATAATAGAAATCTCAGCCAGGGCACATCTTGGAAAGGAAGAAATCAAATCATGTTTAAGAAGACAGAATCTTATATGTCAAGAACCGTAAGATCTCCCCTCCCCCTGCTGAATGAGTTCTGTAAAGCTGCAGGAAACAAAAATCAAAATTTAAAATAACATATTAAATAGATCAATAGTGAACTGGATGAAAAAGAAATCAAAAGGTCCTTGGCCATGGTGGTCCATGCCTATAATCCCAGCACTCAGGAGGCTGAAGAGGATCAACATGAATTCGAGGCCAGTGTGGTCTATATAGTGAGTTCAAGTTCAGCCTGGACTATACACCAAGACTCTGTCTAAAAAAAAAAAAAAAGCTTAAGCCAAATCAAGGCCTATCTCTGGAGCCAGTGAAGATTAATTCAATCCAAACCCATTATTGAAATCAGGAAAGATATTTTCAAAAGAAAACCTAGAGCTAGGCACAGTGGTACATGTTGTAGTCCCAGCAATTCCAAGGGAGGCTGAGGCAGCAGGATCATAAGTTAGAGTCCTATCTGTGCAGTTTAGTGAGATCTTGTCTCAAAATGAAAAATAAAAAGGGCTATAAAAAAATAAAAAGGTAGAATATCCCTGAATTCCATCCCTAGTCTTTATACATACATACATACAGACATGCATGCATATATCTACACATACATAACATCAAAACTTAGATGTAATTGAGGATTGGTAAGTGGATGGTCAGAAGCAGCCAACCCTTTTCTACTAAGAGGTCCAGGTGCTCTTTTCCAAGGTATGGTTGTCTGATATCTCAGAACCCTAGTCCAGTTATTCCTCAGGCTCCCAACCTGACCTTTTCTATTTCTGAAACAATTTTTTTGGGGGGAGACAGGGTCTCACTACGTGGCTTAGGCTTGTCTCAAACTCATGATCAGCCTCAGACTCTTGAGTGCTAGGATTACAGTTATTTTTGGTGGGAAGTGGTAGACCTTTTTTGAAAGGTAGAGCTTAGTGACAGAGTATTAGGTAACTGGTGGAGCTGCCTCGGGAGAGATTAATGTAGTGCCTGCAGGACCCTTGTTTATTCCAGTCTAACTAATGTATTATAAATGTCTTTTTTGTTTTTTTTAGACAGAGTCTTGCTTTTGTAGTTTAAACTGCTCCTCAACTCAGCCTCAAACTCACAGCAATCCTCCTGCCTATGTCTCCGAAGAGCTGGGATTACAAGTGTGAGTCTCCACACCCGGCATTGTTGTATGTAATTACTGGGGATCAAACTAAGGACCTTGGCTTGCAAGGCAGGTACTGGAAGCACTGTGCTCAATACCCAGCCCTGTTTTTCTTTTTTGAAACAGGGTTTCGCTTTGTAGTTCAGGCTGGCCTTGAACTCACAGCCATCCTTCTGGCTCTGCCTCCCGAGTGTTGGGATTACAGATGTGAGTCACCATGCCTGGTACTGTGGTATTGTCTTTTTCTGTGGACCTGCCATTGTAGAACTTCTTGTTCTTGTATTAATTCCATAAAAGGACCTGTCCCTGTCCAAAATACCATTTTCTTTTCCTTACTTAAGAACTCTTTTACTTTCTTACCCCCTAAAGAAAGTAAAACCAGGTGCTTCTGAGATTTTTCATGTTTTAATTGGGGATTGAGCACAGGGCCTATACAACAAGCTACATTCTAGCCTTTTTGTTGTTGTTGTTGTTAAAGACAAAGTCTTGATAAATTGCTAAATTTCCCAGGCTAAGTTTAAAATTACAATCCTCCTTCCTCAGCCTCCCAGAATTCTGGGATTACATGTGCCACCACATCCAGCCCTGTTAAAATCCTAATCAGTATTTTCTAGCCACTTGGCCCTGGCTGATCTCCACTGCGAAGAACCAAGTGGCAACTAGACAACAGAGTTGAAAACACTATGCTTTCAAGGTGTCCTCGTGTACCATTTGTGCACAAGGCAGAGAGTAGCCCTGGGAAGGCCCCCAGCTAGAGGGTGGCTTCCTTTGTTCTTCTTGGAAGAAGTTTAAGGACCTGGGAATATTTTTATTCAGAGACATTTAGGTCAGACAGTGGCCATGAGGAATTACAAAATTAGCCAATATTTACTATTTCGAGGAATTGCTAAAACTAAAAGGTGTGACTCTGAATCTTTTCCAGAAATGGCCTATTTAATGCTTCTTCAGAAAATAGGTAGGTTAAGAATTGAAAAACCAGGGGCCAGGGATTTGGCTCAGTGGTTCTGGAGCCTGTCTTGCAAGCGCAAGGACCCAGGTTCGATCCCTGGTTAACCACATACAATACTGGGCGTGGAGACTCATGCCCAGCAGTAATCAGTACCACATATCACAGTGCCAGGTGTGGTGGCTCACGCCTGTAATCTTAGCACTCGGGAGGCAGAGGCAGGAGGATTGCTGTGATGTGAGTTGGAGGCTGAGCTCAGGGCCAGCCTGAACCACAAAAGCGAGACCCTATCTCAAAAAAACCTAAAAAAAAAAAAAAAAAAAAAAAGAATTGAAAAATCATATCCTTTTAGAAACAGAAGCAACTGCGTT
Organism: Petromus typicus; assembly: GCA_004026965.1. NCBI lineage: Eukaryota > Metazoa > Chordata > Mammalia > Rodentia > Petromuridae > Petromus > Petromus typicus. Next base: position 12,899 of record PVIR01026299.1, on the reverse strand, counting down.
ACACAATAGGAAGTGGTGGTTCCCTGAACAAAGGCATTACGATTCAATTTAAAACCCAAATCATTGGCTATCCTACCTGTCCATCATAGCCCATGCTGTGTTTCCCAGGCACAGCGCGTCCTTTTATCTACGCACTCTCCCTCTTTTTCTATTTACTCAGTCCAAGCTCACTCTGAGGAGCCAGCTTCTGTCCCGACTCTTAATTTTTGCTTTCTTTAATAAACTGCCACTGCTTTAAAAATATTTTTAAATTAAATTTGAAAAAAATCACAATGAATGTAATAATTATGTACTTCAGATATGTACCAATAAAAAAATAAGATTTTAAAAATAAAAACAACATCCAGGTGTGGTAGTGCATGGCTGTCACCCCAGCAATCAGGAGGCAGCAGCTAAAGTCCATGACCAAGTGACCCTATTGCCTTTTAGCCTCTGGCAAGACAGAATGTCATGACCAAAGTGAACAGCAGAGGAAATCCCCTTATCTCACCAACACCTGGATCATTAGGAGTCACTCAAGATCCAATCCATAGCAAAAAGAGACAGCTTTCCTCTAGCATAGGTGGTCATTTGGTTGCCCTGTGCACTAGTTCAGGTAAACTTGGCATGGGGGCCTACCTGGGTTTCAGGGGTTTATGTAGCATGAATTTTGGATATTAGAATATTTTTTCCATTTGTTCCAGAAAAAGAAACCTGACTAAATTTTTTTGTTTACTGTTAATTTGGTGCCAGGGATCTAACCTGGGACCTCCTGCCTTAGTAGGTAAATCCTCTACCACTGAGCTCCATCCCCAGGCCCTAGAATTTCTGATGAGAATACTTTCACTCCCATCAGGTATCCTCTCTGAGAAGGAAGACAGTGTGCAAGACCAGAGGGTATTACAAAGAAACCAAAGGGAGAAGTCTGTGCACGAGGACCAGTGTCGCCACGAGGCCTGCCGGAGGGAAATATTTCCCTATGGTCATAAGCTAGGGTCTAGCATAACATAGAGAATGTCCAGGCTGACTGGGCTAGCATCTCAGCTTCCTACCGTGCACAAGTGCTAGGGCAAGACTCTCACCTTCTTGGACCAGTTTCCCCACCAGCTAAAGAGACTCGACTGAAAGATAGCTAGAAAACTGGTACCAAGAACTAACTATACCTGATGATGTGGTTCAGAAGCCGTTGGCTTGTGGGAGGAATTTGGAAAACTCCAGAGAAGCAGGCTAGAGAAAGCTTTGAATACTGCAAGTGAAGTTTAATGGAGAGTTTTGGTGGGGGTCAGAAGAGCAGGACACTGACATGAACAGCAGACAGTACTGGCTGTACTGAGGTTTCAGACGGAAATGACTCTGTGGGGAAATGGACTACAGGCCATTCACGCTATGTTCTGGTAAAGAATTTGTCTACATTTTGTTCATGCCCTCAGATTTTATGGGAGGCTGAGTCTACAGGTGACAGACTAATCTAGCTGAGGAGATTTCAAGGCGGCAGAGCATTCAGATAGTGCCAAGGGTATTTGCTGGCTGCTTTTAGCCAGACTGATGGTGAGAATTGGGAAATGGGGGTGGAAAAAAAATGAGGAAAACTTGCAATTTGGCTAGAAAAGAAAAATGTTTAAAGGTGCTGCCAAAGAGGGTCCAGTTGCTAAAGAGATTAGCATCAGGAAAAAAATGGAACCAAGTACTTTGCAATGGGACAACAAGAAAGATGCTCTAAGGGCACCGCAGAATTGGCAGAAAGAAGGAGATGTTCCTTAGAGAAGATAACTTCCGGCTGCCTAGCAAATGGCTTCCCTCTATTTGTTTCCCCCGTTGGGACATCAAGGCACATAAGCAGCTGTAATCATGGTTAAGTCAGGCCCAGGTTTAACTAAGGCTAGTGGCAGATCTCGGTGTTTGTCAAAATAATGATGTTTTTTCAGGCACAACAAAATGTAAAAATTATGGGGTCATACAGGCTTTCCCAAGATTTCAAAAGAAATCCTGGGAGGCTGAGCTGGGCAGGGCAGAATCAGAATCCCGTAAGCATTTCCTAGCAGTGTGATGAATAAAGCTGTGAGAGTGAAGTCAAAGCTACCCTAGAGACCCCAGGAAGGTAGAGATGCTCCCCACAGAAAAGCAGTGTCACTGCGTTCTACAGGCGATGAGCAGAGCTAGCCCAAGACAGCGGCCCTGTAGATCAAACCAGTAAGACTAGGGGGCCGGGTGCCCCAGATCTTTGAAGCCATATCACACCATCATGGGTCCTGGAGTTTGTCTTGCTGCATGTTGGCCTTAATTTGGTCCAATTACTTATAATTTTCCTGCTCCCTTCTGGGAATAGGAATGTTTACTCTTTGCCATTATATGTTGGAAGTATATGTCTCTCTTTTTTTTTTTTTAACTCACAGCTGAGTTTGCCTTGTGTCTCAGAGAAGCCTTTGGATGAGGATTTTTGAAAAATGCTGAAACTATGAGGACTTAGAGACTCTTGGAGACAGACTGAAAATATTTTGCTCTGAAGGATGGGAATGAGCCTGTGGGAACCAGGGGCAGACTGTTATGGTTTGGATTTTAAATGCCAAAGGCACATAGGCTGAAGGTTTGGCTGCCAGCCTACTGGGGTGCTATTGATAGATGGTTGAACCTTTAGAAGGCAGAGCCTAGGGGAAGCACGCTGAGCCATTAGGGATGTGTCCTTGAAGGGAATACGGAGATCCTGGCCCCTTCCTTTCTCTCTCCCTCTCTCTACTTTCCAGCCACCTTGACATGAGCAGTTTCCTCACACTCCTATCACAATGTACCGCTTTACCACGGACCCAAAGTGATGGAGTTGAACAGCCACAGACTGAAACCTGAAACCATGAGCCAAAATAAATCTTTCCTCCTTTAAGTTGATTTAATTAGTTATTTGTCCAGTGACAGAAGCTGACCTCTAGTATCTGAAATATGGTAGTCACTGTAATTACGCATGCATGAGAATGTACAATGCCAGAAAAACTCTTTCAAAAATAAAAGGCTAAGTTCAGATGTAAAAACAAGAAATATCTTATGTTCCAATCTCAGAACTTATCTAGTCATCTTGACCAAATTTAGCAACGTCTTCCCCTTTGTGCTTAGCTCACTCAAATTGTGTAAGTCATTAAGGAGCCATATGAGAACGTGTTGGTTCTGTGCTATTCTGAGAAAAAAGTGTCAGCACACAAATTCTCAACAGCTGTGATAGGACCTGGACTAGAGGAAGTTATGAAAGGAAGTAAGAAAAGTAAAACAGAAATGCTGTCTTACTTTTTTAGGAGCAAGTCTTCCTCCATCTCAAAGTGCGTCAGTAACTCAGCTGGGCTTCCATATCTGTGAGCGATTTAATCCAGGACCCCCTGCAGATACCAAAATGTAGAGATGCTCAATCCCTCACAAAATTGTGTATTATTTGCATGAAATCTAAAAATATCCTCTTGTATAATTTTTTAAAATAGAGACTCTATGTAGTTCAGACTTGAACTTGTGGTGATCTTCCGCCTCAGCCTTCCAAGTGCTGGAATTACAGGCATGTGCCATCATGTCTGGTCTCCCTCAGAAACTTTAAATCATTTCTAGATTACTCACAATCCCTAAAACAATGTAAAAAATAGTCAGAGGCTTTTTAAGGGAAAATGACAAGGAAAAAAGTCTATAAACATCCAGAAAAGAATTTTGGTTTGTTTTTGCAGTGCTGGAGATTGAACCCATGAGTTTGTTTCTATTAAGCAAGCACGCCACCGTTGAGTTATGTCTTTTGTTCACCCAATACTTTGATCCATAACTGGCTGGATTCATGATGCAGGGCACACAGATGCAAAAGGTCAGCCACTTCAATTTGAACACCTCATATCTGTGCTAGGTACAAGTACTTCATCACTATGTGTTACTTTACAGATAAAGAAATTTGAACTGAAAAGGGAAAGCAACTTGCCTAAAGCCTTATAGCTAATTAACAGTCAGCCAGAGATCCTCTCTCAGATTCTCAGCACTTCTCACCTTTCCGGCTTCTAATGAGAGCTGTGTTCTGCATTATAGTGCTTAGTGGCATCTCTAATATATATCCACTAGATGGCAGTAGCATCCCCTTCATTATGACACCAAAAATATCTTGGACCTGGCCAACTGTACCTGGAGGGAATAAAATCCCCAACTTGCAAACCACTGGTCTAAACCTATTAAGGCATGGCACTATCACCAGCAGATTACAAATGAGTTTTCGTAGAGATCAGTTTGCAGTATCTTCTGGGCAAGGTCAGTGCCCATGGATCTGTAGTAGATGGAGCTGCCTGGAAATCAGAGGGCTTCATGGAAATTCCTCCTTTCAGTAAGTCACCTTCTTTACATGTTATACCCTAGTGGAAGTCCCTCACTGATACTGAGAGGAAGTAACTATCACCATTTTAAACTTATGCTGAGAAAGCTGCTTGGAACTGTAACAGCCTTTGGAAGTTTCAGGAATGAAAAGGGGCCCTGACCCATTGGTAAAAATATATGGGATCCATTTTGTCCTTTCTCCCTTGTAATTTAACCTGGTCTGATTTGAATTCTGTCTTAACAACTCTTGTTTGCAGCACTAGGGATCAAATCCAGATTTTTCTGCCACTGAGCTGTAAGCCCAGCCCTCTCCTCTATCCACACTAAACTTCCAAATGGAAGAAATGCTAGTGGAAAAGGTTACCATTTGCAATAGCATTAGAAAGTTTTTCTCTCCAATCAAACAAACCAAAGTTCAAATTCAAGCTCTATTATTTACATTTTGGGCAGATGATTTAAACAAGTCATTCAACTAAAGCCTCAGTTTTCTTCAATGTCTAGTTCACAAAGAGGGAATACAGATTAAATGTCAATTATTTCATATATCTAGCTTATGTGCTAAAATTAGACAGCATATCTATATAAATAGTTTAAGAATCATTATTGAATCACCAGCTATTAAGCATTACAATATGTCAGACTTTGACATGTGTCCTTTACACAGTTTATAATTTTTAAAGCTGAGCTGCAAAGCAGGTATTATTTGCATTTTTTTTGAGCTGTTGGGGATTGAACCCAGGATTCTGTGCATGCTGGGCAACCACTACACCTCAGCTCTTTATTTATGTTTTGAAATGAGGAAATACGATAGAGATTAAACAATCCACTCAAGATCAGAAAATCTGTGGTGTAGAGCAGAATCTGTCTCAGTTAAAAGAGAGATGAGCTGTGCATCTTATGAATTCGATCAGTTCCGCAGGGCTCATGGTAACTCAAATTGGTTGTAAGTCAATATAGCTGAGATCTGGATGTTTACTTGAGTACCCACTATAGATCACAAGAGGCAGAGGAATTTCCCATTAACCTAATTAACCCTGTTTGTAAAGCTGTTTGTATGTCACACTAGTCGTAACTTGAGGGTCTATTGTACAATGCTTCTGTAATTAGCAGAGAAACACACTAGAACCAACTTTCTTTCTTTTTTTTTCTTCCAGTACTGGGAATCGAATTCATAAAATTGCCAGGAAAGGGCTGTGTCACTGAACTAAATCCTCAGCCTGCACCTAGAACTTTCTGAATTGAGTTCACCTGGTTTTACTTGCTGTCTTAAGCAGACCCTTATACGACATCTGAAGCTGATAATTTATAAATAGCTGAAAGGTGCAATTAATTCAGGTTGGTTTTTTTTTTTTTTTTTTTTTGAGACAGGGTCTTGGTTTTTGCAGTCCAGCCTGGCCCTGAGCTCAGCCTGGAACTCACAACAATCCTCCTGCCTCTGCCTCCTGAGAGTGGGGATTACAGGCATGAGCCACCCAACCCACCACTGTGGTATGTGGTTCTGACTGCTGGCAGGTGTGAGTCTCCACACCCTGCATTGTTGTATGTGATTAGCTGGGATGAAACCCAGGCCCTTGTACTTGCCAGGCAGGTGCCCAGAACCACTGAACCAAATCCCCAGCCCCGAGGAAGTAATATTTTGAGCTGAACTGTGAGGATCAAGAACCAGCTGGGGTGCAAGGTATCTCACAGACTGATGTGTCTTTATGGTTGTTTTAGTTTCTAGGAATCAGTAAACCCAGCGCTTCTCAGCTCCAATGATCATGTGTATGGGCAAATAATTTAGATCAGCTGTTGACCCTAGACTCAAAGAAGAAGAGAGGAACTAAGCATAAAAATGGCTGTTGCTCAAGAGGAAGTAGCTTCAGTATGGGCAGATAAGCAGCTCTAGCACTAATCTTATTCAGTCCCTTTTTATAGATAAGGAACCAGAGATCCAGAGTAAATACTTGTCTGAGGTCACAGGACTGGATAATGGTGAGACCAGCACTAGAACCTGGATCTCCCGGCTGCTCGTTCCCTATCAAAAGATGTTCTAGGAGTGGGAAAGAAATCTGAGCTCAGAGCCCAGAGTAACCCTAGGTCCAGGTGTTAGATTCCAGTCCTCAGAGGGAATCGCTGTGATAATCTCCAGTTGCACTGTCTCTCTACTAGTCAGGGTCATGGTATTCTAGGAAATAGACATATCAGTTGACAATGAAAGACACCTGCTTAGAGCGGATCCTATTACAATGAATCAGTCCTTCTTTGCTGTGGCTTGGATAGTGAGTTACTATTTTAAGTAGAGGTATCCTAAGAATTCTATATGTAAATATTTATTAGTACTAGACACTGAGAGCCAGTGGTTATCCAATACAAACACTGTCCACATCATCTTGAAGATTACAATGAAAGGTCATAAATATACAGTATTCACAAACAGTTGTAAAATTCAAACAAGTTCAAGGGGCAGTTAGGTCCAGTTGAGAGGATGAGAATTTACCTACTTAAGATTTAAATAAGCTTCCTCAAGGAAGAGACATGTGAGAGGACATCTGAAGGAGAATAAGAGTTCTCTTGGTTTGGACTGGGAATTTAGCTCAGTGGTTCTGGTGTCTGCCTGGCAAGGGCAAGGTCTTGAGTTCAATTCCCAATACCACATACCACAATGCCTGGTGTAGTAGCTGATGCCTGTAATTCCAGCACTCAGGAGGCACAGGCAGGAGGATTGCTGAGAGTTAGAGATTAGCCTGGGCCACATAGTGAGTTCAGGGCCAGCCTGAGCTACAAAGTGAGACCCTGTCTCAAAAAAAAAAAAAAAAAATTCTCTAGGCAAAGAAAGAGGGTTCAATATGCTGAGTTCAACCACATTTGGTGGGAAGGAAAAAATAATCTATTAAAAGATGGCTCCAGGGGGCCGGGGAGTTAGCTCAGTGGTTCCGGCGCCTGTCTTGCAAGCGCAAGGGCCCGGGTTCGATTCCCCGGTAACCACATAACAATACTGGGCGTGGAGACCCACACCCAGCAGCAACCAGTACCACATACCACAGTGCCGGGCGTGGTGGCTCACGCCTGTAATCCCAGCACTCGGGAGGCAGAGGCAGGAGGA
>PVIR01026298.1:0-23739 GCA_004026965.1 Petromus typicus | reverse complement strand
GGTACTGGCAAAGTAACAGACCTGAGGATCAATGGAGTAGACTAGAAGATCCAGAAACTACTCCAGATACACTGAGCCACCTCATCTTTGACAAAGGAGCCAAAAATCCTCAATGGAGGAAAGATAGCCTCTTTAACAAATGGTGCTGGAAAAACTGGGCTTTAACTTGCCAAAGACTAAAACTAGATCTAACTCTTTCGCCATGTACCAAGCTAAAATCAAAGTGGATAAGAGACCTAAATATTAAAACAGACATGCTAAACCTTCTGCAAAACAGGTTAGGTAAAACTCTCGAAGACAATGGCTTAGGGAAAGACTTCATGAACAAAACTTCTATAGCACAGGAATTGGCTGAGGAAATCAACAAATGGGACCTCATTCTTTTAAAAAGCTTCTGCACACATACTCTGGTTTCTCTTCAAATCATATAAATCTTTCGCCTTTTAAAAAGCTTCTGCACAGCAAAGGAAACCACCAACAGTGCAAAAAGGCAACCAACAATGTGGGAAAAAATCTTTACCAGCTGTTCCTCAGACAAAGGGCTGTTATCTAAAATATATAAAGATCTCAAAAAAATCAGTCCATCCAAATTTAATGACCCAATTAAAAAATGGGCATCTGAAATGAACAGATATTTTTCAGAGGAAGAAGTAAGAGCAGCTAAGAAGCATATGAAGAAATGCTCAACATCATTAGTCATTTGAGAGATGCAGATGAAAACCACATTGAGATTTAATCTCACTCCACACAGAATGACTGTCATTTCAGATTCAGCCAACAGCAAATGTTGGTGAGGCTGCGGAGAAGAAGGAACCCTTCTCCACTGTTGGTGGGACTGTAGACTCATACAACCCCTGTGGAGATCAGTTTGGAGATTCCTCAAAAAGCTAGGACTGCAGGTCCCATTTGAACTGGCCATTGCCCTGCTAGGTATATACACAAAAGAATTAAAAGACTCATATCACAGTGACATATGTGCACCCATTTTTATAGCAGCCCAATTTGTGATTGCTACATCTTGGAAACAACCCAAGTGTCCATCAACTGGAGACTGGATAAAAAAGCTGTGGTTCTTCTACAGGATAGAGTATTACTCTGCCATAAAAAATGATAAGTTTGAATCATTTATACTTAAATGAACATACCTTGAGGATATCCTCATAAGTGAAATAAATAGGGCACAGATAGGTACATATCGCATCTTTTCTCTGGTATGAGAAAATAAAGATGTAAAGGAGTTCTAGAATGTATGTTATATATTGTGAAATAGAAAACGCTCAAAATAAAATAGGGTGAAGGGGAAAAAATGATGAGATTGTAACAAAAAAGTAAGGAAACAAATTTTATGTATATGGGGGGGTGGTAGGGTGGATAGGGCTATGGGAAAAAATGAGAAATAAGTTGTGTCTTATGCTGGTACAAATCCCCATTATGGAGTGCAATCATGATGCATTTATGTAATGTACCAATAAAGATTAAAAACTTTGAAAAAAAAAAGAAATGTTCAATATCACCAATCATTTGAGAGATGCAAATGAAAACAACATTAAGATTTCATCTCACTCCACAAAGAATGGCTGCCATTTCAGAATTAGCCAGCAACAAATGTTGGCGAGGCTGCGGAGAAGAAGGAACCATTCTTCACCGCTGGTGGGAATGTAGACTTGTACAACCCCTGTGGAGATCAGTTTGGAAATTCCTCAAAAAGCTAGAATTGGAGGTCCCATTTGACCCGGCCATCACTCTGCTAGGTATATACACACAAGAATTAAAAGATTCATATCACAGTGACATATGTGCACCTATGTTTATAGCAGTTCAGTTTGTGATTGCTAAATCTTGGAAACAACCCAAATGTCCATCACCTGGAGACTGGATAAAAAAGTTCTGGTTTTTCTACATAATGGAATATTACTCTGCCATAAAAATGATGAGTATGAATCATTTATACTTAAATGGACATACCTTGAGGACATCCTCATAAGCGAAATAAATAGGTCATAGATGTGTAAATATCGTAACTTTTTCTCTGGTATGAGAAAATAAAGATGTAAATGAGTTCTAGAATGTATGTTATATATTGTGAAATAGAAAATACTCAAAGAGTAATGGGGTGAAGGGGGAAAATAATGAGATTATAACAAAAAAGAAAGGAAACAAAGTTTATGTATATAGGGGTGTGTTGTAGGGTGGGTAGGACTATGGGAAAAAATGAGAATTAAGTTGTGTCATATACTGGTACAAATTCTCATTGTTGAATGCAATCATGATGTGTATATGTAATGTACCAATAAAGATTTCAATTAAAAAAATAAAAATAAAATGTTCCTACTGTTTTTCTCAAAAACAAAATAGAATATATAAAGAGCTAAAACATTAAGACTTCCCCAAACTGAAAGACTCAGTCCAAAAATGGGCACCTGAAATCAACAGACACCTCTTAGATGAAGTAAAAACAGCAAATAAAAACATGAAAAATGTTCGGTATCAGTGGTGATTTGAAAAATGCAAATTAAAACAACACTGAGGGGGCTGGGGAGTTAGCTCAGTAGTTCCAGCGCCTGTCTTGCAAGTGCAAAGGGCCCGGGTTCGATTCCCTGGTAACCACATACCATACTGGGTGTGGAGACTCACGCCCAGCAGCAACCAGCACCACATACCACAGTGCCGGGCGTGGTGGCTCACGCCTGTAATCCCAGCACTCAGGAGGCAGAGGCAGGAGGATTGCTGTGATGTGAGTTTGAGGCTGAGCTCAGGGCCGGCCTGAACTACAAAGTGAGACCCCTGTCTCAAATAACTTAAAAAAAAAAAAAAGAAAAAACAACACTGAGACTCCATCTCATTCCAGAAAGAATAGAAATCAACCAATAACAAATGCTGGCAAGGCTTTGAAGGAAAAGAAGCCCTTCTCCACTATTGCTAGGAATGTGAATTAGTATAATCAATATGAAAACCAGTATGGAGATTCCTGAAAATACTAAAATTACAGGTTCCATTTGACTCAGCTATTCCTCTTTAGGTATCTTCCCAAAAGAGTAAAAATCATTACATCACAGCAATATATCCACATCCATGTTTACAGCAGCACAACTTACAATAGCCAAATCTTGGAAACAGCTCAGATGTCCATTAGTGGATGAATAGATAAAATAATTGTGATTTTTATATACAATGGAGTACTAATCTCTCATAAAAAGGGCTAAACTTGACACATTATGTTGGGAACCACCCTGTTTGGTAACTGCAAGGTCAAAATTGACCAGGCTTTTCTGCCTGCAGAGGGACTTTGGACTTGACTTTTGTCTTCATCTCTGGTAGCAACAGGGACTCAATGGTCCACATGCTGTGATGCTTCAGGGCAGAACTGCACCGGATCTCCCCCTTCTCAAGGACTATTGCTGACATCTGCCTTGCCCCGAGGAATCCTTATCTACATAACTTCTCTAGGACTGTTGTTGGTGTGGCCCTGCCTTTCCAGGTATTTTGGAATGTAGATAATAAAAGGTGTGGCAGGCGGGGGTCCGAGTCCTTGCTGCCCAGAGTAGCATGGATCAGACACAAACTCAGTTTTCTCTAAGTCTCATTTCTGCCTAACTATTAATTATTTCACCATGTGCCGTGAACTCACAGGAGACTAGAACTTAAAGTTCTAGTTACATTCCTTTCCCGTTTACTACAACATTATATTTAAATGGATGCACTTTGAGACCATATTTTTAAGTAAAATAAATTAGACACATGTTTAAACATCATATTGTTTCTCCTGTATGAGAAATCCAAAGAGTAAATAAGGACCAACATGGGTGATAGATATTGGGAAGCAGGAAAAAAAATATTCAAATGGGAAGGAGAACAAGGGAGGGGAAGGGAGAAAGGAAGGGAGGGAAAGAATAGAAGGAGAAACTGGGAACAAAGCTTTCAGAAATAAGGGAAGAAGGGTTGAAGGGATAGGAGGGGAACGGGAAAAAAGACAAAGATATACTATGTACGGATTCCCTATGATGAAGGTGATTATTATATATGTGAAAAGTGTACCAATAAAACTAATCTTTAAAAATCCTTTTATTTTCATCCAGGCATTATATAGCACATGCCTATAATCCCAGCACCTGGGTGGGGGAGAGGTTTAAGGGAGGAGGATTGCCATGAGGTGGAGGCCAGGCTGGGATACAAAGTGAGTCCAAGGCTAGTCTGAACTACATAGCAAGACTTTGTCTCAAAAAACCAATTTTTTCTTTTCTTTTTATTTTTTTGAGACAGGGTCTCGCTTTGTGGTTCAGGCTGGCCCTGAGCTCAGCCTCCAACTCACATCACAGCAATCTTTCTGCCTCTGCCTCTCGAGTGCTGGGATTACAGGCGTGAGCCACCACCCCCAGCACTGTGGTATGTGGTACTGATTGTTGCTGGGTGTGAGTCTCCACGCCCAGTATTGGATGTGGTTACCGGGGATCGAACCCGGGCCCTTTGCACTTGCAAGACAGGCGCTGGAACCACTGAGCTGTATCCCCAGCCCTATTTATTTTCAATCTTATACAAGTCACAACAAAATGGTTACACTGGCGAAAACACAATATAAATTATTTGATTGAGATTGAGATTTTTGTAAACTTTCTATTTTAACTAAAAATCTTATACCTTTAAAAAGGTTTTTTAAACCTTTGAATCAGGGGTTATCAAGAGAAAAATGATTTCAGCAGTCATGTAAAATATAAGAAAGGTGTATAAAGTTCAGTATACTGAACTGTAAGTCTCAAAGACAGAAGTCCAGATGCCGCCATGCAATCTTTTCCAATTTGCCTGTAATGTTGCCATAATTTCTGCCAATCAAAATATGATTCATCTGTAAAATCACTAACTCAATGAAACCTTCCTACACCGTGTCAATTTATCTTTTTTCTATATCCTAAGAACATGAACTCTGGAACATTAGCCAAATGCTAATGCTGAGGTTGGAATTCTGATCCCTTTACTTATTCTGTTTGGAGCCTTGGGGTAATTTCTCCAAGTTTCAATTTCCTCATTTATAAAATCAAGATGATAACATTTACCTCAGTGAAATAGTTGGAAACATTAATTACAATACATACAAAGGCCTGAGAACAATGCTTAATATTGTTATTTAGGATTGCTCCTATTAGTCATACACTCTCTGGTATTAGTTCCCATAATAAAGACCCATAATATATGGTATCTCTTCATCTACAGTTCTCAGGGCAGAATCTATATATATACTTTTTGTTTTCTTTTTTTTTTCTCCTGGTACCAGGGATTAACTCAGGTCCTTGGGCTTGTGAGGCAGATGTAACACCACTAAGCTATATCCTCGGTCTGGAAACTATTTTATATTATCTTTGTATTCCTCACAGTGCTTAGCAGGATGTTACTCTTTTTTTTTTTTGAGACAGGGTCTCGCTTTTTTGTAGTTCAGGCTGGCCCTGAGCTCAGCCTTGAACTCACAGCAGTCCTCCTGCCTCTGCCTCCCAAGTACTGGGATTATAGGCATGAGCCACAACGTCTGGCACTGTGGTATGTGATTCTGATTGCTGGTGGACGTGAGTCTCCACACCCAGCACTGTATGTGGTTACTGGGGATTGAACCTGGGCCCTTGCACTTGCAAGGCAGGTGCTGGAACCAGTGAGCTAAATCGCTGGCCCAGGATGTTATTCCAGGGAACATTAGCATGAAAGAGATCTCAGAGATCAATCTAATTCAACCATCTCACTAAATTTTCTTCTGCAATATCCTTATATATTTATTTGTCAGCACAGCTCATGACAAAAGCTCATTCTTTCAGAAGGCAGCCACATTTACTAAGTAAGTGTTATATTTAAATATCAACCAGACATGGTGGCACATGCCTATAATCTCAGCACTTGGGAGGCTGAGGCAGGAATGAGTTTGAGGACAGCCTGGGCTAGGAGTTCAAGGTCATCCTGAACTACATAAGTAAGACCCTGTCCCCACAAAACAAAACGAAACAAAAAACCCTAAAAAAACAAAATCTATCCTGAGGAGGTAGAGAAGCTGGCACCTTCTGGAAAGTGACTCAGTAATACTCATTTGAGAATCATATATTTTTAGGCTCTATAAATTTCACTCTGGATACCATATCTATAGAATATAAGGAAAATGCTTTCATATGTACAAAGATATTTATTGTAACACTATTTAGAATTGAAAAATCAGGAACTAAACTATGAAGCTAGTCAGTTTTCTGTCACTAGAATAAAATACCTGACAATCAATTCATCAGGAGAACATGTTATTCAGTGGGACCTTTCATGGATATATTTCTGAAAAAATTAATAACACCATTCTATAGTGACACATGCATACCGTGTATGTAACAGTGCAATTCACAATAGCGAGCTCTGGAAACAGCCTAGATGCATGTCAACAGGCAAATGTACAAAGAAAATGTGGTATACACATATAAGTGAATATTATTCAATCATCAATAAGAATGAAATTATATCATCTGTAGGAAAATGGATAGAACTCAAGACCATCATGTTAAATGAAATAAACCAGACTCAGAAAGTTATATGGGAAACCCAAATATAAATAAATATGTAAATAAAATAGAGATGATAGGAAACTATAACTTAAATACTTCTCTTAGGACCAACCCTCTTATCACCTCTCAGTAGCATCACTAAGAGAACTAAGTCTTTAAACATAGTTCTTTAGGGAAGATTCAAGATTCAACTACAGCAACATGAGTATTTAAACACAGAGAAATTGTAAAGTATGTAAATGAAACAAAAAGGTCACTAAATTATAAATATGAATAGTAATGTGGGACATTCACAGAATTAACATTAAGTATAAATAAAAATAGATTTTTATATATGATTAAAAACATAAATAAATATATCTACTGAAAAATACTGAAGAGAATAGGACCTATAAAAATGAAAGTGGCAATGACAGGTTGATAGGCTAGTTGAAATATTGGCCTTGCTTTTAAAATTACCTTAATGTTATAACAATACTGTAATTTAAAAGTTCGCTTTTCTAAGGGGCTGGCATGTAGCTCCAGGGCGCAGCATGTGCTTGACATGTATGAGGCCCTGAGTTCAAACCCCAGCACCAAAATCAAAGAAAGTTCTTTCTATTGAGCTAAAATCCACTTCTTCTCACAACTATAATTTTTACTTATTGGCTCTCTTTCTGTCTCTTAGAATTATATGAAATAAATCAATTTGATATATTTGGAAGTAATATTTAGTTAATACCCTCGTTCTCTGGTTTTCTAGAAGACAGACCATAGAGACGATGATGACATCAGGGAAACCTAGTTAACGACTCAGCTCTTATTCACCAAGAAGTCATGACAGCCCAAACCAGCACAGCATCAATATGGCCAGAATTGAGAAATATTTCAAAGGCAGAACAGACAGAAATGGTAGCCAAATGGTGTGAGAAGTGAAGAGAAAATAGGAATTGAACACATTGCAATTCAGACTGTTCAGGAAAGTGATGGTACTGTACCAACATAAAAAAAATGAAAGGAAAACAATATTTCATCATTAGATGAAATCCTATTTGAAGATGAGCTTTAGCTATCAATAGAATATACATAATTATATATTGATACAAAGATCAATATGAGGTCAGTGAAACAAAACCATGGAAATAGAAGAAACAGAAGGAAAAATTAAAGAAAACATGAATAAAATATAAAATAAAAACAACTAAAAGTAATCAGAATAATTGAAAGAAACTTTTTCAAGACTAGTAAAAATATCGAGTTTTGGAAAATAAAATTTAAAAAACCAAACAGGACACAAATAATTAGCACCACATATAAAAAGAGGAAAATAATCACAGGGACAGAGAAGATTTTTTAAAATTCTAAAACATGAATAACTTCACACCAACATATAAGAAGATCTAAAAGTGATGGAGAGAAAGGCTAGGTGTTCATATTTTTTGGTATGAAGTTATTTTTGGAACATTTTTTGTGTTTTGTTTTGTTTTGTTTCCTAGAGCTAAGGATTGAACCCAGGGCCACACTATGCTAAGCTTGCACTTTACCACTGAGCTACACCCCTAGCCTGGAAGCTTTCCTTAAAATTAAAAACAACAACAAAAACCACCTTTGTTTTTATAGCTATTTTCCCTTTTTGCATGAAAACACAAAGTACATTCTGTAAACAAACATCTTTGGAGTAAACAAACATTTCTTAAGCAGTAACTCAAACTGCTGAATATAGCTGGAAAGATTGATAAATTAGACCATATTAGAATTAAAAATTATTATCATGAAACACATCATTAATAGATAAAAGGCAGTTTATAAGTTTGAAGAAGATATACACTATACATGTATGTGATAAAGGACTTACATGCACAGCCTAAGTGCAAATCGGTAAGAATGAAAGACAACCCAACACAAAAAATGGCAAACAATTTGAATAGGTAACTTCACAAAAGAAAATATTCAACAAGACCTGAAAGCTCATCTTATTAGTCATCAAGGAAATACGAATTAAAACCACAATGACATAATGTACATCCATGAGAATGGCTAAAATTTATAAAAACAAAAAATGTCAAGAGTTCGTAAGGTGAAGATATGAAGCAGCCACAACTCTCATGTTTGGCTGCTGGGAACGTAAACTGGCCCAGGCACTTCTGATCTGTGGTATTTGTTAAAGCTAAATGTACACGTAACCCTTTTACCCAGTAATTCCACTCCTAATGAGTCCATTCCCACCAGAACTGTTCTCATATTTCATTAAACACATGTTCCAGAATGTTCAGAGCTGTATAATTCATAATAGTAAAAAACCTGGAAATTACCCAAATGTACATCAACAGTAGAATGGATAAACTGTGAGAAGGGTCTAATTTTCTTGTTTGATTTTGTTTTTCCAGTACCAAAGTTAAAACTGAGGACCTTGCACTTGCTAGGCAAGTGCAGAACCACTGAGCTATATCCCTGGCTGACAATGGTCTGATGCTGACTGAAAAGATAGTCTATACTCCTACTCCACATTTATAAAACAGGAGAAACTGACCAGTACTAGTAGAAGTTGAGATGACAATATTCTACTTGAATAGAATAGCTACTGGGAAGTAAGATCAGACCTCTGCGGGAGCTGGTAGTACTCTTTGTTTGGCTCTGATTGCTAACTTCACATGTTTATCCTGTAGGGTGGGGGGCAGGTGTGGCAAGTTACCCAATTTAACAGTGCCCTCATTTTGGTGACTGAAAGCCTTTGTAAAGCGGAGGCCTCCTGTTTGCCTCGCCCTCTTCCCAGCCCTTGTGTTCAGTTTGTGACTATTTATTGAGCTAAATAGCAATCCAACTGAAACATGCTTATTCCTTTCTTAACCTTTATCTTTTAGCCTTTTATCTTACCTGTATGTTTCTTGAGTGGAATCAAAAGAAAAACATTGTACCAAAATCTAAAGCCATTTTATATCTAACACTGTGAAATATTACAAATAAAAGACAAAAACTCATTTGATTGCTTACAACATTTATATTAATTGAATTAAAACTAGGACCTCTTTTCAGTGTATTAAGCATAACAGAGTTAAAGATCTAGAAGAAACCTCCAGAAATTATCTAATACAGCCATCTTCAAGTAGGACTAAACCTCAGGTAAATACATTATCATCTTAATCTTAACCTATCTTCTGGAAAAATTATATAACATCTTTTCTCACTAAAGAATCTGAATGCAAGAATTAATTAGTTTATTTGTTTCAGAACCCTTCTAGTACAATGCTAGCATACAGTAACTATGATTATGCAGAAAAAACCAGTACATGGTGGAATTTTCCTAGGTACAAGGGGACCCTAGTAAGCACCTCATTAATCTAAATCTCTGTACAAACAGCAAAATAAAGAACTCAAAAGTGCTGCCTGTTCAGCTCCAGTGGCTACAACTTTACCTACCCAGTGATTTAATCTCAAAACTTGTATCTCTTGACATACATGAGAATTGACAATGATTTTGTTTCCACCTGACTTGGGTTAATCTATAAACTTTTTCTTTCCCAACCTCTTTCCACCCAATTACTCTAGTAATCAAGAGGTGAGTTGTAAACTTCTACTGAATATGAATAGACATCCAAATACTACACAGTTCTAAAAATATGTTATTTATAAATGAAAAGAAGAAATCCCTAAATTTTCTATTTTATGGGTAACTTCAATAAAATAAATACATTGGGAATATTTTTTTTCCTTCTAGCCTTGGACAATTTCATCTAAAAATATATACTCCTCTTTGAAGACTATACTTTGTCAGACTAAAAATTCTTGACATCAACGATTAATTCTTTCACTTCTTATACCTGGTATGCTCCACTGGACTTTGTTACTGTGACATGACCTGAATATGAATTGAAAAGTGTCAATTGTATTTAACTAAAGCAATGGAGGATCTCTAAAGCTTGAGCTTACTTGATTGCTGCATTCTTCCTCTTCCTCATCATAGTCCAGGCCCTGATGAGCAACCTCAGTAGTGCTGTTCTCCAGAAAAAGATCACTGTTCTCATCAGACACTCTAGAGGCATCTGTTGTGACTTTCAGTTTCATGCTATGAAAGCCAGTGGAGATCAATCCCACTCGCAGGTTGACGGGCTCCCCCTCAAATATCAGGGAGTCTGAATTCACTCCTTCTTTAAAACCAGGGGGTTGGTAGTCATGTGGGGTCACTGGAAAACAAAAAAGGCAAAAAGCCATGAAAATTGTTTTCAGTAGAATAGATCCAATTATTTCATACATAGCAACAGACTGTTGGGGGAGTTGCTTTGTTTCTGAGGCAGAGTCTTGCTATGTAGTTCAGACTGGGCTTGAACTCAGTATGTAGCCTAGGCTGGCCTCAAACACACTCATCCTCCTGGCTTGGCTTCCTGAGTTCTGGGATTACAGGCATGTGCCACCATGCCTGATCAGTAACAGACATCTTTTAGATGCTTGCAAAAATCCTTCTATTTATATAAAATATTAATTGAGCACTTAAAGAAAGAACTTGACTAAAGGTCTCCTCTTACCTTCCTTATAGTAATGAAGTTTCATAGTGAGCATAACGTCATTAGGAAGGGGCCCAAGGTTTTGCATCAATATGTACAATTTACGAATCAGTAGGACACTGGCTTTCTTAATATCTTCACTGTGTGTCTCACTTTCAAAGCTTGTACTACTACTGCAATCACATAGAAAGATGACACACTTTATAATCGTATACAATGCTGACATTCTATTTTGAAAAGAATAAAACTTCTAAGTAAATGACCAAATATATGTAAATTAAACACCAGGACATTTTTGAGACAAGTTTTAGAATGTAAATTAAGGAAATGATTGTACTTTTGCAATGCATACACAAAAGATTTATAAACAGCAAGTTCCCCTAAAGCGTTTAAAAATGACCTTTAAAAAAATTTGGTTTACAAATAATCACATGCCATAATAATGAGAACAATGGATTTGCAATTACATGACCCAGCATTTAATATCAACTCTGCAGTTAACTACTTGAATGACCTCGGTCAAATCATTTAGACACCCTCTAAGTCGGTCAGCTCGTTTGTGAGATAAACTTACAGACATTTCTATAGTACTCAGTGTAACATGACCTGTTCTGTGCCTGTCATCTAGATATCTCTCAAAAGCCTCCTCTCCTCACTTTTCTGCACACATGCTTTTCTTCTTGTCTGCATAACAAACATTCTCCACCCTGCTATCAAAACAATATTCTTCATAGGAAAATCTATTCATATCACTCTTTTTGCGTAACATTCTTCTATTATATTTATCGTCTTTAAAATACAAATACAGTTCAATATTTTTCATGTCCAGCCAACCCTTATCTCCACCTTCACCTGCAGCTAATACTGAACTTCCTCTTAACCATGTGCATTTGTATATGCTGCTCTTTTCATTTTATTTGTGCTTTTCCACTTCTCTTGTAGACTCTCCTGCTTCAGCCTCTACTACCTAACTCTGTGCTTCTTCTTCAACGAAGCATCGCTATTGTCCCTGGACCAGATTTCCCCCAGGAGGACTGTTTGCCCCCTCTAGATTGGGACAGGCTCTTATCTCTCCACAATATTGAGTTTGGTATTCAAACCTTTACTGAATCAATGAATGAACAAAATGTTGGACTAAAATAACTTCTAATTCTAAACCATTGTTATTTCTCTCTAAAGTTTTTTTTCCCAATTAGAGTCACATTTGAGTAGTTTTCAGGAAGAGCTCGACAGCAATATAGTTGCACAGTGTGCTACACATAATAAGCTGTACTAAAAAATAATCCTAAGTAGGTAAACCACTGGGGTTTTTCCCCTAACACTGGAGACAATGTGAGTTCATAGACCAAATATTTACTATGTGAACATACTAGTTCCTATATCAATTTCAAATAACTTTAAGTTTTGTTCACCAGGATTTGACCAGTTTGAACATACTTAACAAACTGAAGGGCTCTAAAGCCATGTAGTTCATGGGATCCTCCAGGAAACATCAGTAAAATCATATTCAGGACTCTCATTTAAATAAATTTAACTTTGGTTTTTTGTTTGTTTGTTTTTGAGACAGGGTCTCACTTTGTGGTTCAGGCTGGCCCTGAGCTCAGCCTCCAACTCACATCACAGCAATCCTCCTGCCTCTGCCTCCTGAGTGCTGGGATTACAGGCGTGAGCCACCACGCCCGGCACTGTAGTATGTGGTACTGGTTGCTGCTGGGCGTGAGTCTCCACGCCCAGTAAGGTATGTGGTAACCGGGGATCAAACCAGGGTCCTTGTGCTTGCAAGACAGGCGCCGGAACCACTGAGCTAACTCCCCGGCCCTAACTTTGGTTTCTAAGAAACTGAAATATGCATTACCTTCTCCCCACTTTAGTGTCAGAAAGATATAGCCATTTCCATTTTACTGAAAACATGTATGAAGGGTGCTATGTAATCTGTAAAGTGCTATACAAATATTAGTTAATAATGGCTAGTATTTTAATTCTCCTTTCTGATACTGACTTTTTCTTCGATTTGAGTATACTTGTAAGTTTAGGAATAGAGAATAGATAAGGAAATGAGTCTTAGAGAATAATCCTCAGGCTTTTCAGAGATAATAGGGAAAAGGGAGAATTTTGCCCCATCTTTCTCAGAGCTATTCCTCTCAGGTGCCTCTGTCTCTATTCCTGGTTAGCCCTCTCCTCACCTGGGCTTTCTACCACCATTGCATCTTCCATTTCTTTTCCATGTTATCAGTGATACTTAGCCCTCTATATCTCCTAGCTAATCTGAAGCCAAAAGCTGCTGAGAGAGAAAAATGCAAATTTGTTCCTCAACACATGTCCCAATCTGCACAGGGGCCCTTCTGGAGCATATGTCTTGGTCTTGGTTATTTAACCCACTAGTGTATCTAAAACTTACAAGTTTTGACTTAATAAGAAAATACTGTCCCTTCTCCAAAGGGACATACGTAGAAACTGCTACTTATATGACTTTGTAGGACAAGCAGATGAGAATATTTGTGCATTTAGGCAAACAGTCCAAGGGCTTTATCTACCCCTGAGCTGGCCTGGCTGTATTTCAGAAAAAGAGAGTAAGTATCTCAGCATAGCAATTGGGAATCTTTAAGTTAATAACTAGACAGAGCTTTATAGACTTCTTTAATCAAACTATGTACACAGAATTATTAACATGATTTTTACTACTGTGATGCTTATTGTTGTCTCTTCTCTCACCAGTTTAATACATAGATTTCAGAAATTCAAACAACTGGACCAGGGATTTAGCTCAAGTATTACTGTGCCTACCTTGGCAGCACAAGGGCCCAAGTTCGATCCCTGATAGCAGAATAAAGAAAGAAAGAAGGAAAGAAGAAAGGAAGGAAGAAAGAGCCTTAAACAATTATTACAGTCCCTTTTTATACTAGTGGGGTTTTGTAGGGTGTATGGAGAAATAATAAAAGTCATATAAGACTTTTCTCTGGCCTACAGAAGCTTATGTTTATGTTACTTCTGTATATTTCTCATGTTCATTAAACAAGTAGTCTACCTGTCAAAATCCATTGTGGCTCCTTCTTTTGTGTATCTGAATTTGAACTGGTATATCTCAGTAACATTCTGGAAAAACCGGAGGGAATAAGGAAATTAATTCTAAAAAAAGAAATCCAGAATTGTACCTGACAATAAGGAACATTACATAACTGCTATGCTTCCTACATACCTATTTGGCTTGCAGCATTACATAATTCAGAATTAACTTTTCCAGATATAAAGATAATTTAATTTTCTACTTTATGCTAAAAATTGGCTAGACAGCAAATATACAATTATCATTAAAACTGGGAAAACTAAGGTACAGAATCAAGTATCTAGCCCAACGAGGTAAATAACAGTATAAGCAATTCGGAAAACATCCATTCATGTAATAAATATTTTATTGAATTTCTATTTTGTGCCAGGCACTGAGAGATAGTGGTGAATAAGACAGGAAAGGTCTCTGATTTTCTGGAATTTATAGTCTGTTCGGGGAACTAGTCAACAGGTAAGTACACAAATAAAATTGAGATAGCTTAAGTGCTATAAACTGTATGAAACACACGTTGTGATAAAGTATGTGAAGGGAAGAAATGCTGATTTGGTTTGGAAGGGCCAAGGCAGGCCTCCCTGAAGAAGTGACGCTTGAGCTGACTGAGGCAGGGCCAGTCATGTGCACACCTGAGTGTGCAGGGCCCCAGGCAGAAGGAATGGAGGCTCTGAAGGGTGAGAGATGACTCTGAGGACACAAAAGGAGGCTAAGGGACTGGAGAGGAGCAAGCCAGAGGGAGAAAGTCAGCAAGCCAGAGGTGGAGTTAGAGAGGGGTTCATAGGGCCAACGCAGAGGGTTTGGGTTTTAAAGTTAAGTAAACCAGAAATCTCTTGAAGGGGTTTTAAACAGGGGAGTGAGCTGCACTTCTTTAAGGTCACCCTAACTACCCTGCAGTATTGAGGAAAATCTGCAAACCATGACAGCAGTTAGAAGGCTACTTCTGTAACCTAGAAAGATGACAACAGCAATGGGAAATTTTAAAAAATTAGAAGAACAAGGACCTATAGCATTAAGCTTTGTTTTTTACTATCCTGAAAAATATTACTATATCTGCTCTTCTCATTGTTTAGAAAGCTAGAAGTGAAGAGGGACAAATTTCCTCATGACAGATACATTCCATTTAAAATAAAATGCTTATCTACGAGTTGAAGCAAACATTGACTCAGATACATTATACATTGTGTCCACAGAGCTGGACAAGTACTAAATGCAGGTAAAGGATATGAGTTTTAGTCAGAAAACACACACACATACACACACACATGTGGCCTTCATGCCTCTGGTTCTGCATGTGGTCCATGACAGTGTGTGAATAAGGATGTTACCTTTATTAGAAAAAATCTCAGTATTTCTGTTACTTTAAGATTTGGTCTCCAGAGGTCCTAGATAAGTTGGCTCATCTTGCTTAAACTCAGGAGACTGATTTGTAATGGAGTTAACTTAAAAAGAGAAAAACATTTTTCTAACATGTCAGCAGTTTATTTGAGAAATCAAATGAAGTCTGGATTTTCTGCTTTTGGTTGCTTTGCAAATACAATGTGAAAGACCAGTAAGATTAGAGGCACCGCCAGCCGCCTAACAGCAACAGGCTCACTCTAGGCAGGCCAGATAGCCAGTGCTCTCTCTTAGCCAAAGATAGGTATAATTGCCTGGTCAAGCAAACAATGCCTGTTCTTCCTGCTTCTCCTTGTTTCTCAGTGCTCACTGCAGTGAGCACACATTTTTTTAAAAAATACCTTTCAGTAGTTCATAATTTTACTTTATCGTTTGAGTCCTGATCTAATAAAAAGTTACGTTTACACCCGTTTTACAGAAGATCCTAATCTTTAGTAACTTTAAACTGACTAATTTATCAAAGAAAGTAAATTTATAGAAGACATCAGTGTATTCTTTATAACTCATATGATGTGCTGTCATTTTTCAGGCTGTGTTACCTAGAAAAGATGAGCCTTTAAGCTATACGTTAGTGGTTTCTATCCACCACACTGAGATTATTCACGTAGACCAAAGCAACAGATCCATGTGCAGTTTTACCTCTTCCCTCTATATTCTGATGCACTGACAAGACTTTTCAGGTATATCACCAAAGCAAATTACAAGTCCACTGGATACTCATTTTTTTACTGTATAGCAAAGAGTTTTGAAAAATACAAATCAGACTATGTCACTCCTTTTCTTAACACCCACCTCCATGACTGCCCTTAGAATAAAATCCAAGAGCCACCTGTGTCCACAAGGCCCTTTTCACCTATGCCTTGCCTACCTCTCCTGATACTTCCCTCAACATACGAAGCACCAGGTTCATAGCAGTTCTTTCTACAAACATTCAAAATTACTTCCTGTCTTAGGGCATTTGTGAGGCTATACTTTGGAACACACTCCCTCTGACTGACTGATGTTAATAATAACACTGAAGTACTCCCCCAAATGCTTTATATCAATGAATTTGTTTAATCAACACTCCAAACTATGTATTATTATTCTCATTATTGTCAAAGCCAGTAAATGGGAGAGCAGAGATTTGAGTCCTATGTTAACTGTAGGGTCCTTCTTCCTGGCATGTGTTACTGCCTTTTCCGGGCCTATGAAGGCTGACTCTGGTCATTCAGTCTCAGTTCAATCAGTAGTGCTGCTGGGAAGCTTTCTAAGGACTGCCAATCTAACAAAGTCCTCCAGTCACCCACCCACACACACACACACACACACACACACACACACACAACCTTTCGAAAGTTCTCTTCATAGCATTATGACTTTCTGAAATGTTTTTTCTATTTTTTGTTTGTTTATTTATTATTGTTGATACTTCCTCATAAGAATGTAAACTAGAGGCCAGGAACTCTTTTTATCCCTAAAATTTACCCTTATACTTTTATACCTTGACCAGTTCTAAGCACATAAAAGGACCTAATTAGTATTTCCTGAAAGAATATTCACTTGAGATTTTTTTTTTAGCAGGGAGGGAAATACCATGAATTGAATTCAGGGCCTTGAGCTTGCCAGGTAGGTGCTTCTGTGGTGAGCTACATCGCTAGCCCCTCAAGATTTTAAAAAGTCTCTAAAATCCTACTGTGCCCAGAAACAGGGACCACCTCTGGTTCACCTACTGAAGAAGGCTATTAAAAGTGGGTGTTTACTACCTCCAATAAACATAAAAGAATAGATGATGAAACAGTGTCATGATAAAGTAATTCTTTAAGGTCTATCAAAAACATAAGGGTTTTCTTTAAGATATTAACATTTGACTGACATCTCAGCAATACCCACCACACACTCGGTAGTGTATGCCTGTATAATAACCATCACTCTTCATTACTTTAGTTACTTCTCTCAGTTCATCTCTTTCAAAGAGACAGAGTAAACAGAACAAGATTCCAAGTGCAAAAGTGCCATAGTTTTGTGCAGTGCCTAAGATCTGTTAGCCCCTGAACTAGGAAAGCAGATGTTCTCAACTGTTGCCCCATAATATACTCTTTGTAGGAGTGCTCCTGGGCTGGGGGTAAAAGAAATCAAGATGTGTTGTGTTATGAACATGTTCCAACTTCCCATAATGAAGGTAGTTATTATGTACTGCATATATGTACTAATAAAAATAAAAATTATTAATAAAGGCAAGCTGCAAATTTTAATCCTAGTGCAAAGAATATTTTTGCTTTAAGTAAATATAAACATTGTTATTGTTTGTACAATTTTGTTTAGGGAAGGATATACTTCTAAGGATATGACTCAAGTGTTTGGCACAGTATCAGATAAATGCCAAAAGACTATCTTCATGTGAGAATGTTGTTTTGTGAATACATAAATGAATGTGATGAGGGAATAATTCTATCAGTCATTTAATGCTAAACAATAGCCATAAAACAGTGTAACCTTGTGGGTTCTTTTAGGCACACTGATATACCATAGTAGAATTATATTGTAAATATTGCTGAATTTATTGTTCTTTTGAGTTTTTTAATATACTCAAACATGCTGCCAAATTTTTTGGTAACCAAAAGCATGCCGTGAACACCTAGTAGTTCAGGCTTACTATTGCCGGAACAATCTAAAACATGCAAAGTATTTTTCTCAGATCACAAATGACTTGTTTTCTAACTTCATTATTATATATGCCAGCATCAAGACTCACTTAACAGTTTTCTTCCAACTCTGTAAGGTTTTTCTGTAGTTAAGCCTAAACTTCTCAGCATTTTACTATTCCCAAAACCACTGATTTTAAAGCTAGTTTTCCATGCATAAGAAAATACAAAAACACTACATACACCAAGAAAATAGCCAACAGCAAGAAATTTCAGTTTAAGAAATATGCCTTCCAATCTTTAGGAAAAGGGCATCTTGAAACTAAAGACACACACACACACACACACACACACACACACACACACACACACACAAAGATACAGAAAGGTAAACTAGTTTGGGAACTGAGGGATTACTGTCCACTTGTTTACAAGTTTTCTTCCCACTCGCTTGTACAGCTATTTATAGTCTTGCAAAGAGGATATTAAGGACTAAAAACAATTTAGTTTTAAACACTACTCACCAAAAAAAAATCCATTCAGTCAGAAAGACTGAAAGGAAAAAAAGAAGGAAAGTTAGGAGGAGAACGATGCTAACAGGGGGCTTCCATTTCTGTACCACGGCCATTCAAAGTGGCACAAATAAACTATTAGGTTACTGGGACTATAACACTAATTTTGGGTCATAGAAAATGAGACAAGATGCCTGTCCTCAACAACTCACAATTTGCTTGGGGAAATAGGTAATCTGCGTGAATCATTTGAGAATGCTGTGAGTGTCTGCTGGAAAGGAATTTAGAGAAAGAAGTTTAGAGTAGACAGACTAGCTAAAGAGATATTGTGATATATCTGAATATAAGTTGCCCGTATGTTCAAGGAATTGAGTAAGATTCACTACACAAGGGGGAAATACACGAGGGTGCGGTGGGGGGAAAAGAAAACTCTGAAAAAAATCTATGAAAAGGTCAAACTGGCAGGATGGCCCTCTCCTGTGATCTTAGATACTTGGGAGGCTGACATAGGAACATTCCAAATTTGAGGCCAGCCTGAACAACTTCGTAAGAATTTCTCTCAAAGTAAAAAGTGGGAGAGAGGTAGCTCAATAGTAGAATGGTTGTCTAGCATGTATCAATCCTGCGTTCAATCCCCAATACTATCCAAAAGAGAAAAGAGATCAAAAGGGGACATTTTAATTATTAAAAAAGTTTAGAATTATGTTTTATCTCATTTATTTTTCCAAAAGTCATAAATAGAAATAATTTAGATCCAAGGATATATCTCAGTTCTATTCCCAGTACCAAAAGGAAAAAGAAAGAAAGAATTCAGAATCAGTTACAATAAACTGTAAGTAAAATGCATTTATACCTTAAGAGAATCTTAATGTTAACACGTTAGGTAAGTAGATTGAATTCTACTCAATACTTCTTTTTATAATAACACTAGACAGTTTTTTTTAATTTTAAAAGAAAGGATTGGTCACATTTATAACTAAATACATTGAAAGAGTAACTATGAGTTACTCTGTTCATAAGATCATCTAGTAACATAACCTATAGCATCAACTCAGGCAAAGATACTTAAATATAATATACACATACCACCCACTATATGTGTATCTTCTTACCTCAGGTTCACTGGCATCTGTATAAAACTGTTTAAGGGAAAAATAAATAGCATTCAGTTTCTGAAATCTATTAAATTACTCCTCATGATGTATATTTTCCACATAAAGAATTTAATTTGTACTCTATTAATTGAGGCTTTTGCTCACATATACTTCAAGCCAGAGATAGAATAAACTTTTATTTTTTTGAACATGAAGTTTTTAGAACATTCCATGAACACTGAATACAAATAAATTATAAGATATATAAAGTTTGTATAATTATAGTGACTGAGCTATACATAAATTCTAAATAATTTGTTATGGTTTAATTTTTAAAATAAATAATATATCTAAGAATCAGTATCTTTTCATATCATAACAAAAAATGACAAAATTTTAAAAAGACCACGGTAAAGCAACTAAATGCTGAAATTCTGAGAGCCAATAGCGCCAGCCCATAATTTCAACACTTTGTCAGGCTAAGGCCAGAGGATTAAAAGTTGAAGTTTAGCCTAAGTAATTTAGTGAAATCTTATCTCAAAATTAAAAATGGGCTGAGGATATGGCTTAGTACAAAGGCCTTAGATTCCATCCCTTGTACCACACGCACACACACACGCACACATACACACACACACAAATTTTAAATGAGTAAAATAAAATACAGACTTCTTGGTAATACTGGAGAAAGAACTCTTACCCCTCAGTATATCCCTCGCCCTAGATTTTTCTGAACTTCAAATGTCATAAAACAGATAAAGAAAGGGAGGGGGGTGCAGAGTACTATTTAAATATTTCACTTGCCAAAAGTCAATGCAATAGAAACAAAGGCTTAGTCTTGAAATGTATACTTACTAAAAGTACCGCCATGTATAGCTTCAAGAGAAAATAAAACTATTGTTAGTGTATATTCACACTTGTATTATTGTTATTTCCATTAGAAGCTAATCAAAACATTGTTTCCTATTCCAAAGAATTTCTAGAGGCAAAAGATACACAAAACAATTCATTACTGTTAAAAATAAAATATGCTACAAGTATATCCAAAAAGTGTTCCTTTTTAAACGAATCTACAAAAGTAAAAATCTAAATTTGATATATCTGTAACACCCTTGTCTCTGCATATACACTACAGTAAAGATACTCTCTCTGATTAAAAGAGTAATAGAATACATGAGCATAGAAATATAATCAAGTTTTTGATAAAGTTTTTTAAAATCTTGAATACAAATCAGAGAATTTCCGGTTCATAATTTCACAAAAGGACTAAAACTTTAGTGACACCATGTGGCTATACTGGTTACTGCATACAACCGATTTTAAAACCATACAACAAAATCCTAATTTAAACTAATTAATAGCTCATACATGCAAAAAAAAAAGACATGGACCTTGACCTCAGGAGACATGAAGATCAGCTGGGAACATCAACCAGACCAAAAACAGCACAGATAACTACACTGTTACAGTCACGTTAATGGCTACAAGGAAGCTATGAGAACACTAAACAGAAGAGCAATATAGGCTGGGAAAGGGGAGTGTCAAGGAAGCTAGCTTTACAAAGTATATGGGATCAGGGAGAAATTTTTCCAGGCAAAAGGAACAATATATGCAAAAGTAAAAAGGAATTTTTGTTTGCTCTAGTCTATGTGGCTTGAACATATGAATAATGCCTTGGAAGGCAGAGAGAGAGAGATCGTATAGATCTTGTACATCATATGAAGGACTCTGAACTTTATCTTTAAAGTGCTGGAAATTTTTAGGCCAAAGAATGTCATAATGAGACTGAAGTTTCGGAGAGAATGTAGTGGGGACCACGGGTTTAGAATCATAAGGGATTGAGACTGGGAATAAAGAGATAAATTAGTAACTATAATAATATAAGATACTTGTGCAATAATTCTCTAAAAACTATATTATATACTCAAAGAATTTAAAGAAAACATAAAGTATAAGAAAGTAATATAAAATCTCATAACTAGAAATAAGCTTCAATAGAACCTTTTTTTTGAGACAGGGTCTCGCTTTGCAGTTCAGGCTGGCCCTGAGCTCAGCCTCCAACTCACATCACAGCAATCCTCCTGCCTCTGCCTCCTGAGTGCTGGGATGACAGGTGTGAGCCACCATACCCGGCACTGTGGTATGTGGTACTGGTTGCTACTGGGTGTGAGTCTCCATGCCCAGTATTGTATGTGGTTGCCGGGGACTGAACCCGGGCCCATGCACTTGCGAGACAGGTGCTGGAACCACTGAGCTACATCCCCTGCCCAATAGAACATTTTTTAAGATGATACAACATGATTTACTTAAACTACGTTTTTAACGTATTGTTTCCAGAGTTGGGGATGTAGCTTGGCAGCACTGTGCTTGCTTGGCAAACACTAGGTTCTAAATCAATTCCCAGTACCAAAAATAAAACAAAACAGGGCCAGGGATTTAGCTCAGAGGTTCTGGCCCCTGCCTTGCAAGTGCAACGTCCCAAATTTGACCACATACAACAATACTGGGCACAGTGACTCATGCCCACCAACAATCAGTACCACCACATACCAAAGTGCCAGGCATGGTGGCTCACGCCTGTCATCCCAGCACTCAGGAGGCAGAGGCAGGAGGATTGCTGTGATGTGAGTTGGAGGCTGAGCTCAGGGCCAGCCTGAACCACAAAGCGAGACCCTGTCTCAAAAAACCTAAAAATAAATAAATAAATAAAATAAAATAAGATAGGTTCATCAGCTAGGTAAGACACTCTATTACACTGCTCTTCTGCACATGTAAACTGTTATATGTATTTCCTTAAGAAGTTACTTTTCTCTTAGACTGTGATCTCCTTAAGAGAATCACATCTTTGAGCTCATTTTTATCTTATCCAGGGACTAGGTACAATATCTGGCACATTAGTGAATGGATAAAGAATAAAGGAATGATCAACATTTATGTGGTGTATAGTTAAGCCAATCATTGTTCTTTCTGAGCATTTCAGATTAGTGATTAAGTACTGCCCTCAGACTAGCATCAAGAGCAACATTTGAAATATGGATGGAACACAAATTCTCAGAATTTAAGGATAAAGTTTAGCAATCTGTGTTTTGACAAGTCTTCAAAACAACTCAGATGCAAGCTAAAGTTTGAGAACCACCACAATTCTTAATGATTAATTCATTTAATTCCAGATAATCCTAAAAGGTAGGTTATATTATTAACCCCCATTTTATTTGTAGAGAAATTAAAGTACTAAGAGCTAGGTTACTTGCCCCAAATCACACAGGTATTAATTAAATGACAGAACTGAGATTCACCTTAGGCTGTTTGTGTGTCTCTAGAGCTGGGCTCTTACCTATACTGCACTGCCTCTCTCTGATCAACACCCAAGAAATGTTTTTTATTTTATTTTTTATTGAAATCTTTATTGGTACATTCCATATACACATCATGATTGCACTCCACAATGGGAATTTGTACCAGTATAAGACACAACTTAATTCTCATTTTTTCCCATAGCCCTACCCACCCTACCACCCCCTCCATATACATAAAATTTGTTTCCTTTCTTTTTTGTTATACACCCAGGGAATGTTGCTTAATGCATGGCTGAAGGAGGAGGTTTGGTATGTCAGTGATGACCTGCTCCCTCTCTCAATCTCCCTGATACTCAGGGACTTCAAAGCTCAAAATCACTTTCTCTCAGAGATTTCTCTGTTTCTACTTATAGCTTCTCTTTTTCCATGCTTCCTATTATACATTAATTTTTCAATATCTTTTTTTTAATACATATCTTTTTTTTTTTTTTTAAGACAAGGTCTCACTTTGTAGTTTAGGCTGGCCCTGAGCTCAGCCTCAAACTCACAGCACAGCAATACGCCTGCCTCTGCCTCCCGAGTGCTGGGATTACAGGCGTGAGCCACCATGCCTGGCACTGTGGTATGTGGTACTGGTTGCTGCTGGGGTGAATCTCCATACCCAGCATGGTATATGGTTACTGGGGATTGAACCCGGGTCCTTGCGCTTGCAAGACAAGTGCCAGAACCACTGAGCTAAATCCCCGGCCCCACATATCCTT
>PVIR01026297.1:0-24038 GCA_004026965.1 Petromus typicus | reverse complement strand
CGCAGTTAATTCATACTGTGTGCTTAATTCAGATCTTTTGCTTTGGTTAAAGCCCACAGTCAGATTATACCCACAGTCGAGACATTTCGATCTCAGTGTAGGACAATTGATCTCAGTTGCCAGTTTAGTGGGTTTGAGAGATACCTGGGGTTAGTAAAGCACATTTCTGGATATGTCTTGTGGGTCATGGAAGCCTGACCTCAGGGACTGTATTTGCTCCCTGCCTCTCCTATCTCATTCTCTTCCCTTGGCCCTTCCACCATGATGTCTCATCTTCGGAGCTGCCAACATGGACTGACCCTTCTCAAACTGTAAGTTAAAATAATTCTTTCCTCCTTTAAGCTTCAGATGGTATTTTGCAGGTATTTTTCAGGTATATTGTCCCAGGGACAGGAAAGCTGGTCAATACAGTGCACATACTTTATTAAAGTGTGATGTATTCCAAGCTATTCAAATTATACAGATTGTTCATGGGTAAGACTGTACTATTAAATGTAGAAACACAATACACCTTCAATCTAAAGAACTGTTTGCCTATCTTGCATGGTGTTCTTAGACTTAATCATTCCCTCAGGGATAGCAGGGACACATGTTCATGAGCCTGTGTATTTGGTTTCCTACTCTCCTCCTAGTGCCACCATAATGCCTAAGGCAAGTAGCTGATTTTACATGGATAGGCTGTTTTCCTTTCACTTGGGTACATTACTGGAAGTGGAACTGATCGCTTACATGGTAATTCTCGTGTTTAATTTTCTGAGGAAATGACAAGTTGTTTCTCAAAGCATAGGCTAAACCGTAAAGGTATCAACTGAAAACACTAACCACAGAAAATGGAACAAATATCATTCTTGGGAGGTGGAGGCAGGGGAATTGCCAGGTCAAGATCAGTCTAAGTAACATAGCAAGACTCTTTTTTAAACTAAAAATTATAATTTGTAATAAAGAAAAAGCAATATAAGTATATCAGCCATAAAGAAAGATCATTTAGAGTCACTTGCAGGAAAATAGAAACACCTTGAGTACTAAGTGAAATAATCAGGTGTATGTATATATGTATATGTGTGTGTGTGTGTGTGTGTGTGTATATATACACATATATATATATATACACACATATATATATATGTTCAGAAATGTATATATATATGTATTTCTCTGTTAAGAGAAATTCTCTGTTAAGAGAAATATAAAACATAAATAACGTAAAGAGCAGAAGACAAGACAGGAGGTAGAGTATGTGGAGATGGGAAGGGGGACAGGGCAGAGGGGGACAGGAAGGAGTGGAGAGAAAGTAAAAAGGATCACGATGTGATAGATATGTAGATGAACCAGTTCCCAGAATGGATGTATTTACTATGTATCACAACCACGTATTAGTAAGAAGGGACATATATCCCACAATTATTTTAAGATTAAAGAATTAAAGTGAAAACACTTATATATACACTATTTTCATACTATATTTTCCCTGAGTTTATAATTAAGCTTTTTATGGTATTTTGGGAGAAGAATGTTAGTCCAAAACTTAAAAACTTAACTGTATTGAGAGTAAGTCCATTAAAAACGAAAGCTACGCAATTTTCCTGAAATCACAAGAGAAAACAGAATCGTCAAAGCTACCATCGTATGTTATGCTTTTACTCCTATCCCTAAAACATCCATACATTTTCTTGCAAAGGACAAACAGTATTTTCACAATTTTATTCCATTATCATTTCTTTCATTCTGTCCTGTTTTTCATATATAACAAAAGGAAGGGTTCAACTAAGTGGTTCCAGTTGCTCCACCTCTAATACCTACAATTCTGTATTATATTGTTTTGCCAAGTCATAAGTCATCCTGCAGTTGCAAACTATGTGAAATTCATTTGCTGTTGTCATCTTAGACTAAATTAAGAATGAAGAAATCACACTCTGTCACATAGTGCCAATGACAGTACAATTCATTTCAGTAACAAATTGGCTGAGAGGCAAACTGAAACTTAGATGGGGCACAATTATGAGCCCATTGCCAATCATTTTATTTGCCTTTATTTTGCTTCTCCAGCAGCAACCCCAGGTCCTTAGCACCCCTGGATCTATTTCCAAGTGTTCAAATCAGACCACGAGGGTGACAAGGGCTGACCTGTTCTCCTCAGGGATGTGCAGGGACATGAACTGCAGAGGGTCCAGGCACTGTACCAGCCAGCCTTGGCGCTCACTTATCCGTGAGACATCCACCTTCAGAAACTGGTTGGGCATCCTGCTCCACAGGACGTGCGACAGGAACTGCACATGTAGGCGTGGGGGGCACTGGGGCACGGGGTTCTTGTGTTCACTCTTGAACAATCCCGCAGAGAGAGGCATCACATTCTAGGGGTAAAGAAGCAGAAGGACAATGAGTTTGTAACATACCCTGGAGTTCTTGAGACAATGGCTCAAATCCTGCAGGGCAAAGAGCCTGGGGAAGGAGGATGCATTGTGAACCAGTATCACAAACACCAACAAATTTAGGTTGAAAAGATACTCTCGAGAGAAGAAGTGGAAAAAACACCTAATGCTTCAGAGCAGGTCAACAATTCGGGGGTTTGTTTTTCCCGTATGTTTTATACAAGCGCAGCAAAGGAAGACTGTGTCCCCTTCAGATTTCTTCACCAGCCTGAGCACAGGCGAGACCTACCCAGAGGCCTTTAGGACTTTCAGCATCAAACTATTATTTTTAGTACTTGGGATTGAACAAACCAAGGACCTTCATGTTGAGCTGTATCCCCAGGCCTTTTTTTATTTCATTTTTTAAATTTTGAGACAGGGCATCACTAAGTTGCTAAGTTGTTCACATAGGATTTGAACTCATGATCCTCCTGCCTCGGCCTCTCAGAATGCTGAGATTTTACATATATGGTACCATGCCTGGGTATTAGTACACAACTTCTTGCACTAGAAGTCACATCTCCTGGACTTTGGGTCTGTTCTAATCACCCTCATCACCCTTAAGCCATTCCCTGTAACCAGCAGAGTACTAAGGACAGCTCCACAGAAAAACCAGAAAAGCCAGAATTAGTTATTAACAAACACAACTTATTTCTCTTCCAATCCAATATGCATGATCTGCAAGTCTGAACTCCTCAAGCCTAGGGAAGAGAGTGGTCTCCCTACTTTGTTCGGAGCTCATTTGCCCATTCATGGTCCCAATATCACTCCTGTTTGCCTCTTTTGGAACTATCAGAAAGCCCTCACTTTGCATTTTTGCACGATCTCCAGCTCCTCTTTCTCTGGAGAGCCTTTGACTATATGCTCTTGTCTATCTTCTCCTATCTTAGCTTTTGACTATATCCTCTCATCTCTCTCATCTATCTTTTCTTTGAGCGTCTTTGTTAATCCTTCTACCAATGAAATAAATGAACAACAACAGAAAAATAGTTATAGCAACAAAGCCAGGCACTGTTTCAGGCAATGGGAATTTGTCAGTTAGCCAAACAAATAAAACCTGTCCCTCATACAGCTTCAATTTTTCTTGCTGAATATAGCAAATAAGCAAAATGAATAAGTACATTCAATATTAAGATGCAAGGAGTTGGGAAGTTTGAATGCGGGAATCAAAAGGAAAGGTAATGGTGGTCACATGGAGGTATGAGAATATGACATTTAAAGAAATGAGAAAGGCCATGTGGCTCTGGGGAGAGACATTTCCACATAAAGGAGATGGCCAGGGTGTGAACACCATGGAGGGACACAGAGAGGTGGCAAACATCACAACTTTTGAGGTGCTCAAGGACCATCTGACTTCCATTCTCAGGCAAACAAGGTTCCCAGGGTTCTATACAGCGGGACAATCTGCTCTGACATTTTGAAAAGCAGTAAGAAACACTGAGATTGTTGGGTAAACACCCACTTGGAGATAGTGAGGCATCAGAGGACAGAGGAGAGGGGACAAAGCGAGGCCTAGCAGCAGGATGGTGAGGGAAGTGAGAGACTAGACTCAGAGCAGTGGCAGGAGACATGCTGCATGGAAGGGACAAATACCCAAGTGAATATAACATCCAGATTTGGAGAAGTCACATTTTATCGCTTGTACAACATGTGCTCTGTCACTGAGCTACACTTCCAGCCCTCAATTGAGAATTCAAAATAACACAGTCACTGAAACTCTTCTAGCAAGGTCACCAAAGCTATTTTAGCTAAAAAGAGCCCTGGAGTCCTTAGTCCAAGCTGCAGGGACTATTCAGCACTTTCTGCCATCTGAGCATTTTTCAAACTCCCTCCTCCCCTGGGCCTATGGACAGTTCCTAGAGCCTTCCCCTGGCTTTTCTGGCAGTTTCTTCCTTCTCCTTCATGTGGGTTCCCTTCTCAGATCACACAAGCAAGTTCTCCATGCAGTCTTTCTTCCTCTTCTCCACATTTTCCCACAGATGTCTCATTCACTCTCAGAGATGACTTTCTGGTAGGTAACAGCTTTTTCTCCAGCACAGTCCCTTCTTTGAGCACAATTATGTAAATGTGTGTGTTACACATATGCATTGTGTATGACATATAAATTTATTACATGCAACGTACATGACTCAAAATGTTTAGCTGTATTATTTTTAGCTTCACAGAACAGACACCATGAACCCCTTTTTGCAAAGGCAGAACCTATGCTCATGCAGTTTAAGAAAAATGTCCATTACCACTAAACTAGCCTTCAACAACTATCTGATACCTCAACTGTCATATGGTGAAATTAAATTCAATTATTTTTGCTGGATTTCAATAGTCTCTTCTGATTGCAGCACTAAAATTACCACAGTCTCAACTTTAAAAGATAAACCTCAATCCTTGACAAACCTTATTAATCAAATTCATTGTTAAATCCTATTTGTTTGACCAATAAACTATTTTCATTTGCCATTTCCTCTCCCTTGTGACTTTCCTGGCTCTTGCTATCATCTCCACTGTAGACAGTATCGAATGAGCAGCACTTACCTGGCTCCTACCTGCTTCCAGGCTTGCTCCCCTGAACACTGCTATTCATCTGTTTTTTTCAAAAATCAGTTCCATTTTACTCAATTCCCTTCCTCAAACTTCCAACAATTGTTCCCATCTATGTACTTGGTCCCAAGCTCTTAGCATAATATTTAAGGCCTTTCAATCCAAACGTGGTCCATACAGTCTTCTCCAAAGGAAGGCACCCTTTGCTAGGGCCACGCGGAATCACTTCTGACATTCTTACTCTTACTTTTGCTTTCTTTCTCCCTCTTCCCAAAACGCAATCTTCTAGTCACTGTTCCTGAGAATCACTATGCAACAGTCAGCTGTCCTTCTACAATCTCTTCTTTCAAGCTTATTTGCCTCATTCATCTAATTTAGTCGTCCTTTCATTTATGTCACTAGAGATTACTATTCATGCCACAGTCCTAAGTCACCTGGTTTCAAGTTTACATTTGTTTAGTAGACACCTGTATGTTCAATGAATACTGTTCTGTGTGCAACTTAGCACTTTCTGGCTCAGTATAAACCAGGCATTATTGAATTAAGTAGTTAAGATAATTAAAGAGAAACTGAAATTGTATGAATATAGTGACCTAAAATAGATTTTAAAACATAGCTAGATTTCCCTTAAAGTATGAATCATCTGTTTCATATCAGTATGAATAAAATAATGAATTCATTCAGGAAGTTTATGTTAGGCCCTAATAGAAAATAATACCAATAAAATATTGAGAATAAATTCTTCTTACCTTTATTCTTCCTAACTCAAACTGGAAAACATTAGGACTTGTAGCTTGTGCAAAAACTGCTGGGAATAATTTTGTACTTGGCTCCACCTTAAATAAACAAATTAATTTAGCAATGTTAGTAAAAAGAGAAGGTTAAAAAATTTTTTCTTACAATTAAGGAACCCTACACCAGAGCTGACCATTAACGTTCCCTCTCTCTCACATGAAGATTCTTTTTCAGTGTCACAATATTTCTTGACTAAGAAACATTTCTGGAGGATCTATTTACTTGAAACAGCTTATGGCATGACTAATACTCAATAAAAATTGGCAGCAGAACTTTTCTGCTTCCACCTTCTCTTAATTCCTAAATTACTTTTTGGTCTTACAAAGCATGTATCCCTTTAAGAGTGCAAGGCATCATGGACCCTGACCGCGTACCTGATAGTAAGTGCTCAGCTCCTTGCCATTGGCAATGAATGTGAGCAGCCCACTGGCGGCGTCCACCACACAACCGATCTCCAGCCCGTTATTGTTGCGTCCTTGCCCAGGGCTCATGCTCTCACCAGCACACACCATATAGCAGTTGCTGCGTTTGATGCTGAATTGCAAAAGATCCCCATATTTTATCTTTGTACAACCACAGACAGAGAGAAAGCATGTATATCTTGCAAACTAAACCTAAATTATGCTGCGCAAGCAACAAGCTCATGCTGTAATGAGACAGGTGCACAATGGGCCGATTCTGTGATTCTGAGCAAAATTCCATTGACTGCAGTGGACGGACGTTCTGAATCAGGTCTGACTCGTCTCTGCATTTCACACCTACTAGAGACAGGTCAACGAATTAGAACCAAATTGGGAACTGACCTGCACCTTCTCTCCAAAAACTCAAACCAAACTGGACCTTTTCTGAGGTTCAAAAAAGTTTAACTACTTAAAACATCCAAATTGGTCATTTTCATCTCACGGTTTTTTTTTTTTTTCTTTGTAACTAGGGGTTCAGAGATGAGAAGAGTTACTTCCAGACACTATCTAAGTCCTTAGGAAATTCTTCGTGCACTGTCAGTGAATTAATGTAGTTAAATTTGAGATAATTTGGTATGCCAATGGTGTGCGCCACTGTGGACAATTTTTGGTGATCTATTATGAGAGACATAGCTAACTAGAATATGCACAAAACCAGTGACATCAATAAGAAAACTTCCTCCAATTTTTTTCCATGATTTTTACCTTCCTCAACATCTTTATTAGAGATCATAATAAGGTAAAATACTTTGAGCTTCATTTCTGTTCCCCTCTCTAGCATTACCTGGTAAGCTTATAAATGACTACAGGAAAAAATCCAAAGTCAGGCAAGCAAGATGAAAAGAATAAATAGGCTGAGATAAAGTTAGTTTGGGATAATCAAACATAGACTATGATTCCTCACACATAAGATTCAGTGACTCTTTTCTGTCCTCTACTTCCTACCCCTCACCATCTATCAGTTATCCCATCCCTCTATTGAGTTTTTCTGATAGGTTTTCCATCTCTGAAAATTAAATACATCCCCAAGAATACACCTAGAGGCATGGGGCTTGGGGTCCCACACTGAAAAGTATTCTTTATTCAAGATTTTTTCCCAGGCCTTATCTCAGGCATTGAGACCACCATGTTCAAAATGTATAAAGCTGAGAGCAGGACAGTGAGTTTCCCAGTCACCAAAAAGAATGGTGCAGGTAGAGAAGGAAAGCAACGTTATGGAGGACGCTTGCCGAGACCTGTAACAGCAGATCAGAGAGGATTCATGGGCACAAAAGGTAGCAGCAAATGGTCAGATCTTCTCTTGTCTTATTCTGCAAGGAAGATAGCCGTCTTCACTTTTTTGAAGGTTTGGTTTGAGTTTGGTTTTACAAATGAGAAAGGATGGCACAGAAAGTGTAACTGACTTACCCAAAGCCACACAGCGAGTCAAAGGCAAAGCTGAGGAAAGAACCCACTGCTCCTCAGTCGGAGTTCAAACGTGTCCAACTGGTCCAAATTACCAGCCCACACTGACCTTGTATTTTTATCCCCACCACACAGCCAGTTCCCAGGACACTTAGCACACCAGATGCTAACCACTTTGCTTTACTCATCTTTCATCCTTCAAATCAAGGCTGAGTACTGGGAACTCAAGCCAGGAGTCATGTGACCTGGGCAGATATTATCACCCACAAAGGCTGTACCATTCTCACTCTATGCTTCTTGCTTTTAATATATTTAGATTCCTGCTGGCTTGTACGAGTAACAGAAAAGACGCTGACATTAATGACTTCAACACATTGCTCCTATAAAGAGAAATGTCCTTGCACACACTCAAGAAACAAAAATTCCGAGGTATCCAATACTTTTGAACTCATTCATCTGAAAAACTGAAAAGAACCAACCTTTCATGCACTTTTCCTTTTTCATCTCCTAGAGTGACAGTCACCGTACGGACTCTGTCCAAGTCGAAGCCTGTGTCATACTGGTGGAAATCAGATGTGATCCACCCCACCCAGACATTAGCAGGTTCTTGGCCAGGAAAGATTCTCACTGAGTAATAGTACTGTCAAGACAGAAAAACCAGAAGTTGGCAAAGCAAAGCAAAATGAAACTCTGACTTGAGCCTCTGAATGACCTGAGAATGAATTTGACTAAATTATACTGTGGCAGGTACAAAGCAAAGCAATGCAGAGAGAGAAATGTTTTATACCACAGACTTAGAACTAAATCAGAAGTATGAAAAAAGAGAAAAGAAATATGAAAAAGAGAAAAGATTACCTGAGCAGTGTACGTGTGTGTGTGGGGGGGTATGCAATTAAACATATCAGGCACCATCAGGCACCTTAGCTTTGAGTTCAAGTTGATGCAAGTCTGCTCATCTATTTTTAGGTTTTTAGACCCCATCATCCAACTCATTTGCAAATACTTGGTCTTTCCTTTTTTTTACAGACAATATTTTGACATCTTACGTCACTTTGAAATAGCTCAAATCTACCATGTGACTATCAAACCCAAACATTGTCTACTACAGACACAATTTTATATTTTTTTTTCCATTTGACATTTTAGGAAAAGTAGATTTAAAAACCTGAAGTGGCAGTCAGCAAGGCCTGACCTCTGATAAAGCATAGTAAATGATCTTCCAGACCATTTGTTAAAATGAAAGAAATTATATGTACTTGGAAAGAAACTGTATATACAATGAAATAAGATAGCAAAAATCCTAGTTATAGGTGTCACTAAGAACATTTTCCATTAATAACTCTCTTATTGCATAACACACATCAATATATTTTCAAAATATTCTAACCCCACAATTCATCCGAAAATAGAAGAAAATGATTATTTTAAGAACTGAATCAGACTGAATCAGACAAAAATCGACTTTTTTCCTATGGTTCTGGATTTGAACCCAGGACCTAGAGTATGCTAGACAAGACTTGACCACTGAGCTTCATCCCCAACTGAAATACATCATTTTAGGTATAATAATCATTGATAAACAGAAATCAAGGGCAAAAGCTGCAACCTCATACCGTGGAGGTTTGCATCAGGTAATCATAGTCATCCCGATCATCAGCCAGCACATCCTCCGTGAGTCTTGCAGAATGGCTTGTGCTGTAATCCGGCTTTGTTCTCCGAAGTAAAAATCTGAAATATATTTGAGGACCAGCAATAAGCAATGACTCAAGGTGCTGCCTACTTCTCATGTGAGCACATCATTCATGGAGCGGTCTGCACATAGGGCCATATTGCTCTCTGGGGAACATCTGGGAATGCATGGAGATGTATTTGGTGTGGTAACTGAGGCAGTGAGTGCTCCTGGCATGTGTGGGTAAATGCCCTCTTTGGTCCCTACCACAGTCCCCTACAGCGGAGAATGAGCAGATTAAAGTGCCAAGCACACTGAGGTTGAGAAACACTGGCACAATAAAGGGTGCTAAGATAATTTGCCTCTGTGAACATGAAAACACTTAAGGAGGCCACTCTAAGTTTTACCAAGAACAAAAATATAAGCATCTTAAAATGTGACCTGGGATAGATTATATCTACCACAACAAGTTAGAAGAACAACAGGTTGCTCTTTTTTCCCACCAAATCTTTTACAAAAAGAAAAAAGATGAAGAAGAACAAAGCAGTGCTAGGAAACCCTTTACCCTATACAATAACTCTCCCCACCAGAAAACCCCACATTCAGAATCATATTCTATCTGTAAATGACCTCTGTTTCAGACGAGAAGGTTTTTCCTGAGCATAATCTTTATGGTTGTTAAACTCTGGCTTTGTAGCTTCTTTGTCTTTGTCAACCCGATCGGGCACCAGATGGCCATGAGCTGTCTTCATCAGAACCTCAAAGTCTGAATCCACATCATAATCCTCCAAGTCATTCTTGGGCCCGAAGAGGCCTGCTCCCGGGAGGCCCCCAGCCATGGTTTTGGAGAAGACCTCTGCACATTCAATCGGCATGCTCAGGCGGTAAAACATGATGTCAGTGCTGCTGTTCTGAGAGCCGAACGACTTCTGTGTGACCTTCAGACATGGGGAGCTGTCAATGGTCCCATCTATTCTGGTCACCTAGCAAATGAAGAAGTAATATTCACATTCCGACCACTGCTCTTGACTTCCTGATTCTGAAGATGACTAATGTGCATCATGTTTTAAAAATCCCAACCACCCACACATACATTATTTGCTAAGAAATGACTTAATATAAAGTATACTTTCCTCTACCTCTCTGCAGGTTCTATGTTTGTGGGTTCAACCAACTGCCCATGGCAGATAATTGATAAAAAATGCATCTGTACTGAATGTGGTCACACTTTTTTCTTGGCCTCTTCCATTAACAGTATGACTGTATTTCAACTGCATTAGTTATTATAAGTAATCAACAGATAATTTAAACTTTATACAATGATGTGCATAGGTTCAATGTAAATACTCCATTTTTTATTTATATCTTCAGCATCTGCAGATATGGGTAACCATGGGGGTCTGGAACAAATACCTTACACATAAGGTGAGACAACGATATTCACTGAGTTCTGTTCCTAACTCTAAAGATGGCTTGGTAAGTTCATTTTACAACTGTACACACTGGTTTGACTCTGCTTGCACATAAAAAGATGACTTATCAAATATGCTGTTGCTGAGAAACCCAGTAGGAGAGGTCAATCTTTGCTTAGGTGCTACTTTTATGTAATTTATGCACCAGGGAAATTATTTTAACCTCTAATAATTGTCTATGTAAGAACCCTCACATGCAAGGATATTTCCCGAGTTTTTCTTTTAAAGTGGTTTGACTTTTAAAGAAAAAACCAACCTCAATATGTTCATGGTTTGATGGAACTTGGAGAAACTGAGGAAGCCTCTTGCTTAGCCACATAGTAATATCTCTGTTTGTGTTGACTGCAAACGGTTCGTAGCCCTCCTGTAAGCCACAGATGGTAAAGTACTTCAAGGTGCTGACATCTTTGCCGAAGTTCATCCGACCCACCTGAGCCACACCCAGGCTACACACAGGTATGAATCCTGGGAAGAAAAACAAATCAGAACCTTCAGAATCGTTAGTAGGAAATCCTATTAAAATAGAAACAGCACGGGCGGGAAGTTAGCTCAGTAATTCCAGCGCCTGTCTTGCAAGCGCAAGGGCTCAGGTTCAATTCCCCGGTAACCACATACCATACTGGGCATGGAGACTCACACCCAGCAGCAATCAGTACCACATACAACAGTGCCGGGCGTAGTGGCTCACGCCTGTAATCCCAGCACTCGGGAGGCAGAGGCAGGAGGATTGCTGTGATGTGAGTTTGAGGCTGAGCTCAGGGCCAGCCTGAACTACAAAGCGAGACCCTGTCTCAAAAAAAAAAAAAAAAAAATAACAGATGTGTGGCTCTAGGGCTCTTCTCTCACAGCCAGACCCCTAAGGAAAAAACAATAATGTAATAAAGAGAACCCTCGCACTAAGTACTGTGTGTAAGGCATTGAAGAACCACCTTTGATCTTGGCATCACAAATGACTAGGTATGCAGCCTGGATAATTCCCTTGTCTCACCCTGGATTTATTCTGTAAAATGAGACTAACTGCGAAGTATTGTCTGATTTTCCAAATATCCTCAAATGTCTAAAGACAATCCTCACTGCATGTCCCAGATGTCCAGTGGGACATGTCACTCTTTCATGCAGAAAAATGAAAACGAACCAGGGCCAAGAAAAGCGTGGTACCCAGTGTCGTGCTTTTTTGTCAGTCTAAAGAGCATGGTACATCCATACAAAAGATACAGTTGTACTTTAAACCTCTTAAAA
This sequence comes from Petromus typicus, assembly GCA_004026965.1. Taxonomy (NCBI): domain Eukaryota; kingdom Metazoa; phylum Chordata; class Mammalia; order Rodentia; family Petromuridae; genus Petromus; species Petromus typicus. The sequence continues at coordinate 12,052 of PVIR01026297.1, read as the reverse complement.
CATAACACGAGGGAAGGAGGAGAGGAAGACGATCACAAGGTTTCCATCCCCTGACAGCTACTTCTGATCTCTTCATACACACATAACTGCAATGATCTATGCAACAAAAACCAACAGCATATGTCATAAGCTAATCTCAAGTGTGGCAGAGACAGCAACTCCTTCTGCTGTTGAGTAAAAAATGGGAAACTAAATTTTGTTAATTGCTCATGTTCTTTGAAATTCACTGTTAAAGGGCTGAGATGGCATTTATTTCATTAAGGAAATGAGATAATTTTTCAGGGTGAAAGGTTCACACATTTTTCATTTATTTCTATAATGTTTTACACTAATGTTTCAGAAGTTAGCAAGGTAAGCCAAGTTTGGATTGCTAGGCAGACAACAAACCAAAGGATCTAGTTAGATGTTCTGATTGGCAAATCAAAAAAACTGGGGGTAATAAGAATAAGCCAACAATTTTCAAAAGAATTGCAGTTAGTCACAGCACTGTGATTTACACATTTTCCTTTGTTGAAACTAGCAGCAGTGAAAGCCAGATATAATCCCCCAAACAGAAGATGACAAAAATGACACCCAATGATTCACAATGGTTTCATGCAGTTTGTTCTCACCACTGTGCACTGAAGGGAATGGCGAAGAAAGTTGCTGCCATCTGACAGGAAGAAAGGTCTAGCTGTATTTCGGGGAGCACAACTCCAGGGTTATAGTGAAGCTAAAGAAGCTGCAGTGGTGTCTGAACTGAGCCAGCTGCCTGATCACTAAATGGAAAGGTTATTTTAGTAAGCATCCCTCAAGAAATCAAAGAAAAGGAGTGAAGAAATGCAATAGGTCAGAGAGGGCTTGCACTTAATTAGCACAAATTAGTAACTATCTAACAATCATTTGCCCTAACCTAACCATGGGACAGTAAGATTGAAAAAGCTCTACTGATGGCGAGCTTCTCTTCATCTCTGGTCGCTGTATTTTTAGAAGTTTCTAGTGTGTAAAAGAAACCATATGAGACTTATAAATAGCTGCATAGTAGACCTCTGTCATACTCTTCTCTTTACTTCTCTGTACCTTTAAAATACCTTCACTGAAAACAGTGGCCAGTGGTATGCACAAGTAATATCCAAACCAGCCACTACATCTAAGTGTACAATTCTAGAATGTTGTTTCAGTAACAAAGATACCTTTTCCATGAGATGGAATATTATCTAGTCCTTGAAAAATTCAGCTTTCAAAGGTTCAATTATACACAGGAAAACAGACCTGATTATATAGCACATAGTTTACTATTAGACAGAAAAAACACCAGAAGGGTTTTTCTTTTAATCGAAGTTTTTTTTAGGGTGGTTAGATTTTCAACATTTTGTTGTTTTTTAATAATTCTGAATTTAACAAACTTCCTGCAATGCATGTACATGCATTTCATTAGACAAATTAAACTTTTATTTAAAATATTTCATTTAATAAAACAGGACCTGATGACTCATTTAAAAATACTCTGCCAGAGTGGTATTGATGTGAAGTGGTCCAAACTTAAGTCCTAACACTGAATGTTGATGTGAAATGAGTCCAGCAGCAGAACTCCTGCTCACTGCATTCAACTCATACAAGATTTACATAGGAAAACTGATAGTATGTATTAAGAAACTCACAATCATGCGTATGTTTGATAAATATTTCTTGAGTAGCTACTATGTACTAATAGACACTAAGAATAAAAGGTGAATAACACTGAGCTCCTAGAATAGTCCTCATGATCTAACAAGATCAAACAAGACTGAAAAGGACAAGCAAAGACGTTTTATCAAAACAGCTATAAAACAGAACGCAAGGAACTTGTTGGGGCTTGCAGACCCAAAGAATAGCTCCCCCTGCTGGGAATGGTGGGATATGTCTATAATCCCAGTAAACTAGGGGCTAAAGCACAAGGATCACTGTCAGTATGAGCTACATATAAAGTGAGTTCCGGGCTAGCATAGACTACATAGGAAATCCTGCCTCAAAATAACAACCACAAAAAGGAATACTTCCCCAAAACTTCCAATGGAAGTCCAGCAAGGCAATTCACAACATTTCACATAATCTATAAGAATTCTATATTGACTCTATGGCAGTAGTATGAATAGATGGCAAAAGTCATTTTTGTTTTTTTAAAGATTTTTTTTGAGACAGGGTCTCGCTTTGTGGTTCAGGCTGGCCCTGAACTCAGCCTCAAACTCACATCACAGCAATCCTCCTGCCTCTGCCTCCCGAGTGCTGGGATGACAGGTGTGAGGCACCACGCCCGGCACTGTGGTATGTGGTACTGGTTGCTGCTGGGCGTGAGTCTCCACACCCAGTATTGTTATGTGGTTACCGAGGATCAAACCGGGGCCCTAGTGCTTGCAAGATAGGCTCCAGAACCACTGAGCCATATCCCCGGCCCCAAAAGTCATTTTTTAAATTTAAAAATTTCTATTAAAGGTAAAGTCGGAAATATAGTTGTTTATATATAACTTACTCCAGACCCTGTCTTATCATCGGCATGTTGTCTGGTCCTGGGAAACAGCTGTGCCATTAGCATTTGACACATTTTAACAATATGGATGGGCATCCTGTGGATGTATGCGTATGCTCTGACATATTCACACAAACAGAACTCACACAGGCACTTCAGTATCTTTAGCTTTCCAAGAAGGGAAGCATAGGAGGCAAGTATTTAAATAAATGCAACTAAAAAATACAACTTCTAGGCCAGGGAGTTAGCTCAGTGGTTCCGGCGCCTGTCTTGCAAGCGCAAGGGCCCGGGTTCTATTCCCCGGTAACCACATACAATACTGGGTGTGGAGACTCACGCCCAGCAGCAACCAGTACCACATACCACAGTGCCGGGCGTGGTGGCTCACGCCTGTCATCCCAGCACTCGGGAGGCAGAGGCAGGAGGATTGCTGTGATGTGAGTTTGAGGCTGAGTTCAGGGCCAGCCTGAACCACAAAGCGAGACCCTGTCTCAAAAAAAAAAAAAATACAACCTCAGGTCATATCCATAGTAGCAGACAATATGAACAGTAACAGTGGGAAAAAGCCCTGCTCCCCAACAGTCCTGGTGTTTTGACCCCCTGAGTGGGGAAAGTTAGAGAGCCAATCTCACTATCCAGAAACATGGGTGTTTAAAATAGAAATTAAGCAAAAAAAATGCAAAAGTCCTACTATTTTTGTACATGTGTGTTTAGGAAATAGTCATATCTACTACAAACTTTGTTCAACACTTGAAGAATTTAATTAAGTAAAAACTAATATTCTAAGGATCAGTGATGAGTTTATAGAATATCCAAAAAAATGACTGAGCTGTCTTAAAATCCAAAATGATATATATACAAATACATGTATATTTATATATACATATAAATAGGCACCACACAATAGTATTCATTCAAAAATCATCGAAATGTCTCCATTCATGTGGAAATAAGATATTTTTACAATACATATATACTCATAGTGTATATGTATGTGTGTATATTATTTATATATATTCATAATATGTATATATTTATAATATATTTTTATTAAATACTGTCTGGCTACTCTCTGTGCTCCAGGGCAAAGCTGTGCAATAAAACTGTGATCATAGAAGTATGTGCTATACTTGCACTGCCCAGTATGGACACCACTGCAACACAAATTAAATTCAACTAGTGACTAAAAAACTGAATCTTTAACTTCTCTTCATTTAAACTGACTGAAACAGCTCTCACGGCAGCCATATTGGAAGCGCAGCACCGAAGAGCATCCGCTCTCACCTTGGCTTCACCGTCTTCCCTCCACATCCCACCTCCTGGCCATCTCAGTATTATGGGCAGAAGTATTTGCTCCCTGCACTGCCTTTCAACAGTTATTTCTGCATTTCTTTATAGTCACACTTCCCCACTGAACAGCAGCTATACACGTGTCAGTCTTTCCTGGAAAATCACTATTGGGCAGGGTTTTATTCATCTCTGTACCTTTAGCTTCCAGCACCTGGAACCTCTGTAGTCAGTTCTCACTCCATTTTGGGGCAGTGAACAGACAGAGGTGACCAGCCACAGATTAACCGGGGAGCTCTCAGTGAAATGTGGACATTGGGGAGGACCCCCCTTTCCTGCTGGTTTTCTTACACTCCCAAAGCCATTTCCACCTTATCAAAATCCTAGCTAAATAGTACAGAGAGTATTTCTGCTGAAGCAATTTCCAAGGCATCTATCACAGCAGCGCCTGGTGATTCACAGCCACAGCTCGTCTTCTCAGTCACACTCAAAGACAGCTGGTGACGAAGCAGCAGGACACACGGCCTCCTGGCAATGTAAACGTCAAACTGACCCAGAGGGCAGCCCACTTACCGTTGCCAACATCGAAGTCCTTGAAAGCGAGCTCAGAACCTGAGTCATCCAGCAGGATTTCGCCGTTCAGTGTGAACATCATAGTGTGTTCGTTCATGTCCACCATACAGCCAACGACATCACCCGCCTGCCAGGAGCGCCCATAGTGCTCATTGCCCTGGTGCCACCGCTGAGCCTGCCAAGGACAGAGAGTCCTTGTCACAGTCGGCTGAGGGACGGGCACCCCCACCTCAACTGAGAAACGTAACCCAGCCCACAGACGAACTGAGCTAGTATGTTACCAGCATACATCAGGGTCCAAGCACACAGAGATGATGGGAATTCCATCCTTGGTATGAACACCACACATTCCTAATCTTGGAAAAACTCAACTGCCACATTTTAACTTAAAGTCTATTATTTTAAAAGTCTAACCCCACATACTTTCAATCAAAAGAAAAATGATATACATTTATTATTCAGTCATTTGCTCATTTATCTAATATATTTTCTGCAATAACAAATTCCCTGTAAAAAGATGGCTTTTCTGTAGTCCTAGAAACACAAAAAATTAAAAGCTAGGAATCTATCGTGGGAAATAAAATCATACCATGTGCTATCTTATTGTGGTCTTGAGTTAGTGTTTTTCCAATGACTAATGATGCTGAATATTTTTTCTTCTGTTTTTTGGCAATAATATATTTTCCTTGGGGAAATATGCATCTGAATCTTTTACTAACTGCAAAATTCAGTTATCTTGTCATTACTACATTTGAATTTTATATGCAAATATATTCTGCATATCCAAATAGATGACATGCAAATAAAAAGCAAAGAACATTATAATTATTTTTCTATTTCAAAATAAAATTTTATTTCTCAGATCCCATGGGAATGCTATTTTAATATAATGGAAATTTAGAAGTTTCTGTTACACACTGAACTCCAAAAAGTTTTCCATCAATCTAAAAATATTCTTAAGTTATCTGCTACAACAGCAACAAAAAATTGAATATAGATGCTACCCTTCTTAATATCTCTAAGAGTAATCTCATATTCCAAATGCATTTGAAAGATAGTTTTGAGAAACTGGTATGCTGGATCCAGAAGTACAATCTGCTAGTTCATGTGTACAATGTTATTTGTATCAATTGCTTTGTCAGATAAATCTTTTACATTCTTGCCTAAATATCACCTTCACTTTGGACTATACTAGGCATATATAGTTATCAACACAAAACATTGACATAATTCTTAAAACAACACAGGATTTCATAAGAAGCTTAACAGTTATCAAAAGGCATTAAATCTAGAACCGAGGAAGCTACTTACTCGGCCCTAGTAATCTCCCTCATGCGCCACCTAAAGTCTGTCCCCAGATTCAGGACCCTTCTGTATCTGCGGTTTGACTGGGAGCAAAGCAAACTTTAATTTGCTAGAAAGAGCACCTCCTGTGGTTTCTTACATTTGATCATCTCGTTCCACGCTGGACTCTGTGTAATCAGCATTCTTATGGCTACTAACTGCATCTGTGTACTATTGATCATTACTTGAGACAAAACTTTGTCTGGAATCATTGTGTCAATTTATATGCACTTTTCATAACAGGTATAAAAATGATATATGGGGAATATTTAGATATTAAAATATTGACTCTAGCAAAGGATGAACTGCCAATAATCTGTCCCCCAGAAAACCTCCAATATTCCACCTCTCTTCAAGTGTCAATCCTACAGTTCTTTGGGAAGCAGTTCTGGAAGCCCTATTATGAACACAAGCACAGTGAATGCCGCAGCCGAGCACCATCCCCTTAAAGGTGGGCTAGTCACACACTGCAGGGACTTTGCTTCCACCTCATTCATCCGAGCTGGCACTCTGATTCTCCCAGATCAAAACGACCAGGAAAGGCAAACGTTTGGAATCAATTCATGATATCGAGGCAGCCAGAACAATGTCGTGAAAGACATTCGGGAAAGGGGACAACCAGATTCAGTTCAGAAAGTGGCAAGAACAATGGGATAAACATGTTCAAAGTGAGTGTTTTGAGGAGTATTAATGGGATTGTATCTTTTATTTAAATAATTACTAATTTAAAGATTCACTGTATATTTCTGTCACTCCTCTATACACTTTGACACTCTATAACTATACTCTATACTCTTTGACACTTTTGTTAAAATGACTCATCATTGCAGTGACATTTGGGTCAATTTCACCCTATCTGTGGGAGGAGACCGAGTTCAAGGACCACCAGGACCTCCCTGGGCATTCTTTAACTAAGGCCACGTCGTCAATGGCCAGGGCCGACTTCATTGTCCCCTCACAGTACAGCAGGGGCCAGGCCGGTTCTCCCCAAGGACACTCACTCACCTTGAAGCCATCAAAAGCGAATGCACGCTCATCCGAGCCCAGCTCCTGATCAGGCTGGCAGCCGGGCCTGCTCCAGCCAACCCGCATGTCCCCCGCAGTGACAGCCTCGAACTCAAAGTACCACCGTCCTGCCTTCACCGCATAGGTCTTCTCCGCGCGGAAGATGCGGAACCTCTCGCCGGTGCCGCTGCACACTTCTGCTCGGGCTGCTGTGGGGTCGAGAAGAATCAGAGAGGAAGGACGATTCCGAGGGCGGTAAGGCCGCCATGCCGCCCTGCTGCTCTCCTGTCATTTCCACTGAACCCCTTCTCACCCGCACCCCCCACCCCCGGCACATGGGACCCGCCCACACACGGTGTAAAGCACAGGATTTGCTCGGACTAGGCGGGGGATGGGCGGGGGGACACTGGCCTCTCTGGCAGCCAGCCTAACCTCACTCAAATCCCTTTCAGGACAGAACTGCCTTCCTGAGAAAGGAACTCCATCAGCTGCTTCGGCAGTTTGGAAAAGGAAGAAAAGATGAACTTGAGATGCGCAGGACAGGAGATGCTTACAGAGCTAAGACCTCTGCTAGGAATGAACATCAATTTATGGGTGAGACAGACAGGAAAGCACAGTTGGGAACTGAAGACAAGGGGAGAGATCTCGGCCGGAAAGAAGGAAGGATGCGACTCCAGGCGATGACAACCGATGACAAGATGCTTGCAGAGCACAGCTCATGGGCTCACGGGTGCAATTCAAAACTTTTCCTCTCTCCCATGTAATCTACTACCTATAGAAGTGTATGAGACAGTCAGAGGCCAACAACATCATAGCCAGAGTGGTGCAGAGGACCTAGGAGCGCATGGCACATACACCTCCCGATGTGGATACTGACGTACATCCACAGCTATACGCAGATACATGATGTATGTATCAGCAGAAAATGACATGCCAGAGACACTGAGAGGCAGGGGGTGAGATCTGACCGAAGACCTGGAAGCCCGGGGACAGGGATCAGAGTTCACTGAACTGACAACTCAGGCGATGAACTGGCTGCCTGGTTAGGATCTGGATTAGAGCCAGAGGAGCAAACTCCAGAGACGGGACCGGCATCACACAGCCACAAGCGGCAGGCCGCAACCCTGTTCTTCTCACACTGCCTCCAGCAGCCGCCACACTGCTCCAGGAGCTGGCAGGTGCTGGCCCCCCATCTGTTTCCCTTTAGGGATATAGGCAAGACCCACTGACAGGAAGAGTTGAGGCACTGGGTTTTTTAAGACCAAGCTATGAAATAAAGTTATCTAGAAAAATACACTCTAAGAACAGTCAGTAATCACGGATTGAACTGCAGACCAAATGGAAGCAAAGACACGAAAAGACCACGGCTGCAGTATCATGTGACTCCTCAATGTGAGATTAATGAATGACATAATCATTAAGTGTTCCTTGATAACGGTAGTGGGGAGCACAGAGCAGAGAGCTGAATTTTATCTGCCAATTAACTTTTCAAAAGCCAATTCTATCTAGTGCCTGAATAAAAGAAACACTTCTTTAGGGAAGGATAAAAGTTTTAGGTCTACTACTGAATATATAATTTTTTTTAGAAAAAAATACTGAAAATGTACATTAAAGGCAACTATTATTAATCAAATGGTTATCAAAGCTACAATATTAAAAAATGGTAAGAAAAATCTATTTCCATTTAAAATTTACTTTTTAGGCAACAGCCTAATTCTTTTTCTTAAATTACAGTTGTAACCTTCACAAATTAATCTGAGATAAAGAATATGAGTTATGAACCAGAGATCATTTTCAAGAGAGAAAAGAGTTCTCATGTAAATGTACATATTTATGCTGATATTTGGAAATAAAATTCGATTATATTCCAACATTCAGTGACAGATTCAACTCCTAAATTTCTAAGTGTGTATTATTCAGTTTTTATCTTTATAAAATTAAATTACTGCTAAGTGTTAGGTTCCTTTTCTTGTTATGTTTCCAGGACATCAGATTTTTCAAAGATGCTGAGTGCCGCAGTGATGCACATATTATAATTTGGGACACTTTAATAGTCCCTTCAATCAATATTTTAGAAGGTGAGTTTAAGCTAACAATGTAACAGGTTAAGTTTCCTCCAAAGCACACTAAAAATCTCTCGGTATCGAGAAAGATCACAGATGCCTTCCACGGACACAGCGAGGGACAGTGGAGGACCATATGGAGAATGTGTAGTAACAGTGACGAGGGAATCCTTAGCCCTGGCCTCCACCTCCTCACTGATCCTGTGGCCGAACACTGCTCTCCCACACGACGCCGCTCACCCAGAGCTGGCACGGACACGCTGCCTCTACGCGCCATCACTCAAGGACACCAGCATATGCACATCTGTGCTCTTTTAACTTCCACGCATCTTCCTGCTTATGCCGGTGTAGATCACAGTCCACATTCTCTATTTCTTAAATTAGTGTAGGGCTTGATATTCAGGTTTAAGGAAGCAGCAGTTTAGAATTCTGTTTTACTAAAAACACTAATACAAAATGAAAATCTGGCTCTGCAGAAAAGTTTTTAAAAGATCCAGACAACCTGAGATACATACATTATGTGTATATGGTATATACATCTAATGAAAATGTATATAAAACTATGACATACATTTAAATATATCAAAAATTATGTATCATACATAAATTTATTACATACGGTAAATTTATACCATATAAACAAATTTAGTGTTTATATATATAACTACCACTAGAGGGCAGTCAGTATCTATTATATACAGCACTAAAATTCAGTCAGGTTATAAGAATAACAGGCTGGTCTCTAAAATTTTACACTTATCTAGAATCCTTTCAACTTCCTGGTATTATTTTGAATAATGCAATTCATACCTTGATAAGATCTTGTGATGAATAGGAATAAATTCTATTTCCAAATATTTTAATATTTTATTGAGAATATTCCTAAAATACTAAAATACAAATACTGAGTCAATATTTAATATGGAATGGATAACTTGTCTTCTGAAAATAAGAGGAAATAAACTGTAATCTTATGCAATGGAACTAGATTCAATTATATCAAAATTTCTGTACTTTCTAACTTGTTCAATTTTTGCCAACATTAGAGCAATTATAAATTAAAGCTTTTAACCAAGTTCACTTGATCTTAAACCATCAAATCTTTCCTATCTTCTAATTTGCATTTCCATAGCCTTTGTTCACAAAAAATACAGTATTTCAAAGGTTTCTGACTGGTCTCTGCTCGCTCTGTCCCCTCCGTTGCATTCCTCCCCATATCGCTATGGTCAACAACTGCTATAAAAGTCCTTGGGTCAGGAACTCCCTATACAAATGTATCTACACTTCTTACAGTGATAGTCACCCCATTTCATATTTTGTCTCAATCTTCCTAACTCCATCCACTACTATTTTCTCCCTAACTGCACCCTACATTGACTTCATCCCATGAGTATTTTCCTTAAAGCCCTGGTGTAGGACTGTCCCTTCTGACACTAATCTGTACTTGTAGACAACCTGTTCCCTTCAGTATCACACTCAAAAGATTATGATTTCTCTCACTGGAGGATTAATCTTTCTTCTGTAATTAACTGACCATGAATTAATCTCTGTAGTAGGCTTACTGTTGGAGTCTATGGCACAATGGTGAATGGGAAACATGATTTCATTTTCCATGTGCAGTACACAGCACTTAACCTCACTGACCATTTCTTGTGTAAATTCAGAGAAGTAGAATTCTGTCAGTTGTCAACGGTTCTAACACACTGTGTAGTCCAGACAAGCTTCGTACTCACAGCAATCCTCCCACCTCTGCCTTCCAAGCACTGGGATTATAGCTGTGAGCCACCACACCCAGCTTCACCTCTAAATAAATTCTAGCAATGCAGAGCCTGTGTGACTATCTGATCACAATATTCCTCTCAGCTTTATTTCCTTGTACAAACACAATCACTGAATAAACTCATTAAGGTGTGCCTTTTCTTCCTTACCTCTAGAAGGTTGCACATTTTACAGCCCTAGGACCCTGCCCTCTACTTGCTCTGTCAACCCCGATTCTTGTCCACCTTCACTGTCTTCATTCTGGACTTCTATCCCGCTCTGCTGAGTCGCCTGGAGAACACACGCACAGGACAGATTGGTACCTCTGCCCATTTGTTGTCATCCACCTCGGCTGGGTCATTCAGGTTTCTCTGTAGTCACTAACCCTCAGCCTGTTCTCTGTTTCACTCCACAAAACAGCTAGTTCTTTTTTTTTTTTTTTTTTAATCTTTATTGGTACAAAACAGCTAGTTCTAACTTTCACTGATGACTGACTGTGGGATTCCAGGGAAGAGGACACAGCCAGAATCCTCACAGCAAGCTCCAGTCCCCCAAGAGTCTCATGGCAAAAGGATTAACAACCAAAAAACAACAAAGTTAGAGCCTTTGAGAAAAAGGCTGAGCCTTGACTCGACTCTTGCTATTCTGAGCAGCAGCCGCCAAAGGCCAAATAAAGCAGCAGCAGAAGGGAAAGCAAAAGGGCCCATAACCCAAGCTTGCCACACATTTATTTGGTATCAAGCCTTCAACCCATAATTCTAGCATGCATAAAATAGGGCAGTCCCCCAATAACCCCTGTAGCTGAAAATTACATAGGGCAAGGCAGACATCTTTAAATCCCAGTAAATCACAGTTAGTTTTAAGGCCAATAATCCAGTAATCCTCGTAGTTTAAAATCTCACAGGGTGAGGCAGATGTCTGCAGTAATACCAGGAGATGATCCCACAGGGCAGAGAAGACATAATGAAGTTGAAGTAAGTCATCCATCAAGTCTGAGTAAGTCATCCACAGTTCCCAACAACTGACATCAGCAAAAACAGCCGAGTGAGGACCTCTAGTGACCCTCTTCCCAAATAAAATCAGTGGGATACCCTGGCAACATTTATCCCAGTCAACCTTTGCAGAGGCCGCAGTAGCTAAAAGCAGATGTATTTATTCAATGAAAATGACCCACAGTTTGAACAATAAGCCTTGTGGTATGGTAATATGGTCCATGCTTTCTTCCCCTAGCTCCACTGTACACAGAAAACCACTGGCTTCTCAAGCTCGGGGAAACCAGAACCTGGAGTCACTGGAGTGGACAGCACAGATGTGGAGCCTTTCAATGCCCAATTCCCAGGTAACTGTTTTGATTTTACTTTGCTGGTGCTTCCTTGGAAAATCTTACTTGGGAAATTAGTCTGTATTTCACCTGACTTAGCCCTTGCCCAGTGCAAACAGATTTCTCCATAGGGACGTTTAGTTGAAAAATATCACAGGCATTTTTTTAAACACTGTAACTCCTTCAGGTAATAATAATGGTTAAGGTAAACAACAG